>CAMOHE010047346.1:0-99056 GCA_946598075.1 Artocarpus hirsutus
TTTTTTTATTGATAAACGACAGCAGAAACAAAAGCACGTCTTTGAAAACATATAAAGCAATGATCTGTTTCGTCACAACAAACGACATAAAACTCACACGTCGTTTCATATTGTCTTAGAATTTGGTGAACCGCGAACGTTCCACGTGAAGGCCCAAGTAGCGAAATGAAACGCCAATCCAATCTACACCAAAACGACATCAAAATTTAAATTTAAAGCAAAAACGGCATATGGTTTATATGGGTGGACAATCTATATATGGCGTTTGTAAACGTAGTTAAAACCTTAAGTTAGAGCAAAAAATAATATTGGAGCATCTGAGAGAAAATATTCACTTTGTATACAATAGAACGACATCCTAAAGCTACCTTCCGTTCCTTCAAAGGAACCACCTGTCGTTTTACTTCAATGGCAGCGGAAATAGCATGTAGTTTTTGGGAAACTAAACTGGTGAAATGTAGATTTCTTCACAGTTTAGAGGAGATGGATCAAAGTTGATTATTTTATTAATCATATACAAAAAGTTTTAGTCACCTTAAGTCTTACGCTATATCACTTGGCATGGCTCATTATGTTAGGGAACAATTCCAAGAAATAAGGCCCTGCCATTGCCTGAAATGATAAATTAGCTGGGAAGAATCACAAAATCAACTGACTTTTTGATGCTCAGGTGCGTGTGAACGGAAGCCACAAAATGTGGCCAAGCTGTGTAGGTTTGCCACAAAATGTGGCCAAGCTATGGGAAAGTCAATTGGTCCGAACTTCATTGCTAAACAAAGCCAAAATCATCGAAAGAGATCAGAAAAACAGTTCGTGAAAAAAGAAACTATACCTTGCTCTTCTTCTGGATCAAAATTTTCTTTAGGTGAAAGGCAATTATATTAAAGATGAAGCAAAGCGGACCCAAAGTCACATCCATGATATGCAGAGATTTTAAAAGAAGAAAATAGGTCTAGGGTCCGATTTGTTTGTGTGTGTGTGTGTGTACACACACTAGGGGGAATATGAGGGTTTTTGACGCATGAGGATCATAGGAAGTTAAAAGCAATATAGTTTGAACAGTAATAAGCTAATGGCTTTGTTGATAAACAAATTGAAACTTTAAGTTCTAACTTGTTACAATGTAAATCTATCAATGCTATAGTAGCTTACTACAGTATAAAGCTCTCACATGTTACAATGTTTAAGTTTTAATTTCAAGTTCTAGCTTATTTCTCAAACTAAGTTAGTATTATTCAAAAAACAGAAATACAAAACCGAAAAGAGAAGTTACCTTTGACAATCTACAACGAAGATGAACATGAAAAAGGAAAGATTTAACACGAGAATATGTATTTCTCTGTAATGATGATATCGATCAGTTTGGGACATAGAAAGAAAGAAGGCGAACGTTTCTAAGTCTCAACTCGCAAGCAACGCTTTTTATTCAGTTATTCATTTTTATTTACTTAGAAAAATTAAATTTTTTTAATATAAGTGATCGAAAACACTGCTCCGTGCTTAAGCATGTTAACAAAAAAAAGGTAAAAAAATTGAGGAAAAATATATATATGAAATAGGACGATGATAAGAAAAAAAACCAAATCTGTATGACAAAAAAAGTAACAAAAACAAAGGAAAGAAAAAAGGGAAAGTTAAAAAAAAAAATTGGAAGAAAAAAAGAAAAAAAATTTCAAAAACCTTAAAAAAAGCGTTTCATAAAAATATCGAAATATTTTCGAGTTTCGAACACTCTAAGAACACTATGCGAAACTTATGTTCCCTTTTATATATATGTTAAAGACTTGTAAGGATACAAAAATGCTATTCTGAAAAGAAAAATGTGTATATAAATACTATTTATAGTTTTAGCTAGTTTAAAAATGTAAAAATATATCTCAATAGATGACCATACAAGCTTACGACGGATGATGGTTTTTTCATTTGAGAGACCGCTGTCGTTTTGCCCTGTTTCACACATTTAACGACATGTCACTTTTAAAACAAAAAGAACCTATCGTGTATACGTTAAACAGCATAATTTTTCACGAAAACATGTTTAGTTTAACTAGCACTGAAATTATATATGACAACCTTTTAGGTTTTTGATCGTCAGGAAAAGGAACAGCACGCTATAAGAATGACAAACTTTTCGTGTCTGATTGCGAGTTTTTTTCATGTATGTCTTCTTTTTTTTTGGTTAAAAGCATGCGTACGTTTCGTTCAACATGGAAAACAACATAAAAAAATACTATTAAGTTGTATACGACTTTTTCTTACAAACTTTTTTATATTATAGCGAATTTTTTACTATTATTAAAAATAGAGCGTAACGCTTATTTTAAAAATGAATCATTATAAATTTATATATTATTTTTTGTTTATTGTTTTTTTCTCTCCATAGAATTAGGCCTTCTAGCTGGTAACAGATACCACATCGTTTGATTTTTTTGCAATTGACATGGCATGTTATGCTTCATGATAAACGACAATAGAAACAAAAAAGACGTCCTTTAAAAGACAAAAAACCAATTATATGTTTTTCTTCGGAACCACAATAAAAGTCACATGTTGTCTCACACTAATGGCATCTGAAACCACGTGTCCTAGAAATGTTTTAACCGTAGACAATACACGTAAAAGGAAGTCACAAAAGAAAGAGCCAATCCATAGTCGACATCAAAATTTAAATTTACAATGTGTTTGTGGAAACGGTTGAAATTAAAAATATTAAAAATCGATATAAAAGTTTTATGCTTTAATAACTTTTTGTTATATAAAAGTTTTATATTTTAATAATTTTTTATTTTTTACTATAACTATTAAAAATTTTATATTATTTGTTGATTAAAACCAATAGTTCTAATTAAGATGTCAAAGAAAAGCTTAATTTAGCTGCAGCAAGAACGACGTATCTTTTATTTGGCTAAACAATACATAATTCTAACAGCTCTTTCTATGACGATTTTTTGTTTTTGTTTTTTTTTTTTTTTTTAATCTCACGAAATAGAACCGCACGGCATAGAAAACGATTCACACTCAAACTCTCAAGGAGAAAACGATTTTTTCATGTAATTAAACTTATCATGTTGTGCGTCATAGATAATTTATTGCATAAGAAAAAATATAATTGACTTTCTAGATAAACTAGAACGACATCTTAAAACTATCTGGCGTTCCTTCAAAAAGAATGACGACCTGCCGTTTTAATTTAATGGCGGTGGAAATGACGTCGCTTATCGAGAGACTAAACTAGTGAAATATATTACATTTCTAAACAGAGTAAAGATGAATCAAAAGTCTTATTATATATTACTTCGCATTGTTCATTACATTAGGGAATAATTCCAAAAATCAGCACCAGCTTTTGCCTGAAATGCTAGGCTGGGAAGAATCACAAAATCAATTGATTTTTTGATGCTCAGGTGCATGTAAATGGAAGCCACAAAGTGTGGCCAAGCAGTGCAGATTTGCCACAAGTTATGGGAAAGTCAATTGGTCCTCAAGCGTGTTCATATTGCAACGGCTTCTTATAGGTCTGCAATAAGAGAGACGAGCAAACCACGCTAAGGGATGAAGCAGCCATGCAAGCACCAGCAAGCCAAGGTGGCAGTCGGATACCGGTAAATGGGTACAAGATTCCGGCCGCTATTGGCATGCCAAGGATGTTGTAACCCAGGGCCCACACATAGTTAAGCCGAATCCTGGACATGGTCTTTCTGGAGAGGTCTATGGCTGTGACAACGTCTTCCAAGTTGCTCTTAATAAGAACGATATCAGCTGCTTCAATAGCTACGTCAGTGCCGGCGCCAATTGCCATGCCAACATCAGCAGCAACTAACGCGGGCGAGTCATTTATTCCGTCCCCCACCATTGCGACATTCATTCCTTTCATCTGCATTCATTTTCCAATCATGAAGTCAATAACGTAGGAATCAATAATTTAAGCTGGAAAACCAATAGAATAGGATCAACCCTTCTACTTCCTACAGTGAAAGGGAATATCGAGGCAACAGCTTAAATACGGTGTAAAAGAGCGTCATGATCATAAAGGCAAAGTTACTTTACCTGTAATTCTTTGATCTTATCGGCTTTTCCCACCGGATCTGTCTCAGCAAAGACTGTGTCAATGCCAACCTCCTTTGCGACAGCAGTTGCTGTAGATAAGTTATCACCCGTCACCATGATGCTGGATATTCCCATTGACCAGAGAAATGATATGACAAGCCTTGCCTCAGGTTTCACGGGGTCAGTTACGCAGAAAGCTCCGGCAACCTCCCCATCAATGGCGACCAAAATACATGTCCGAGCCAGTTGCTCATTTTCCAAAATATAGGCCTCAACATTTGGACCAATTGGGACATCGTAAGCACGCATGAGTCTTTTGTTCCCAACCAAAACTGCTCTATGAACTACTTTTCCACTCACTCCCATTCCAGGGTGCACCTCAAACTCTTTAACATCAGCAACATGCTCGGCGTTGTATCCAAACTTCTGGCGCAGCATCTTGGCATGCTCCACCACAGCTTTTGCGATTGGGTGCTCACTATTGGCCTGCATTGGTAAGAAGAATTATGTTGAAAAAATTTGCACCAGGATTTCAATCTATATTTAGAATCCAACTATTGTCAAAACGCAAACGTTCATTTTCTAAAAAACATAAACACCCACCTCCGTAGCTGTAGCCACATCGCATAACTCCTCCATCGAAAAGTGAGAAAATAGTACAGCACTTACTACCAATGGCTTCCCAACAGTTAGCGTTCCCGTCTTGTCAAATACAATAGTTTTGACCTGCAGCAGAGGGCGTTTATGGATAAAAAATCGACTCAGATGCAACCCAACTTAGTGTATGATTTAGCTATGTATTAAGCCCACATCAAAAACACACACCCACAGCTATTGGCCTTACCTTGTGTGCCTTCTCAAGCGCATTTCCACCCTTGATGAGGACACCTTGAGAAGCACCTTTTCCAGAGGCAACCATGACTGCTGTTGGTGTTGCTAGACCCAGAGCACATGGGCAAGCAACAACCAAAACTGAAATACCAAATTGCAGTGCAAGCTCAAATCCGTCCATGTCCTTTGGTATCCAATGCTTGGGGTAAATACCAGCCTTTCCAGGAATATACCATCCCAACCACGTTATAAACGCCACAGTAACAACCTGATTCATACGAACAAACAAGATGTCACTCCACAGAAAAACTATCACTAAAAAATGATGGCCTTGAACATGCAAACAAAAAAATTATGAGGATAAAAGAACAGAAACTCACTGTCGGAACAAAAACTCTTGATATCTGGTCAGCTAGTTTCTGGACAGGTGCTCTGGCAAGTTGAGCAGCTTCAACTAATTGAACAATCTGAGAAAGTGCAGTTTCTGATCCAACATGGGTTGCCTTAATCTGTAAGCATCCATTCTCATTCATGGTCCCTCCAATAACCTGTTCACGACATCAAGAAAACCACAATAATAATAATAATAATAATAATAATAATAATAGTAATCGTTTTTTAAGGAGCACATCCAAAGAAGGCATTTAGGATCCTTTGCGTGAAGAAAAAATCCTCTCTCCCTGCCCTTTTTTTCATGCCTCTTCGTCCATTCCAAATATTCAATTGATTGTATCATAAATTGAAATAAGAAACATACGAATCACCTTCCAAATTTAAAATCCAATCAAATTATACCTTGTCCCCAGGTTTCTTCGCAATGGGCCTTGCCTCTCCAGTGATCATACTCTCATTTACATAACTTTGACCATCTATAATAACTCCATCAACGGGAACTTTTGCCCCAGGCATAATCTTGATAATGTCATTCCTTTGTATCAATTGAGTGTTAATTTCCATCTCTGAGACCACATTCCCATCTGCATCTAATGTTAACAGATAAGCTGAATCAGGAGCAAGGTCAGTGAGCTTTGCTAAGGCATCTGAAGTTTTCCCTTTAGCAACAACTTCCAAAAACTTCCCCAAAAGAATGAAAGAAATCAACATGGCACTAGTCTCGAAGAATTCTTGCCCCTCAAATGTTTCTGATGTCAACGCTTTAATCACTATATAGACAGAGTAAAAATAAGCAGCATTAGTGCCTAGTGCAACCAGAACATCCATATTCGCAGATTTTCTTCTTAATGCATGATACGATCCCACATAGAACCTGAAATGAAGAAACACAAAAACATTATCGTGTTTTGACAGACTGTGTGCATTAAGTATATGCTTACAAAAGGATGTTCAGATATCCCAGTAAATAAAAAGCATAAATTATGTAAAAGCCTTTAGAAAATAAGTACCTTCGGCCGACAATGAACTGCACAGGTGTGCAAAGAATCCAACTTAAAAGCATCCCAACTGTAAGCATGTTATAAATCTTATAGTCTAGCCAGTCACCATAAGGAGGAAGCATAGGTAGTACCATGGAGAACATAAATACTGGGAGTGTAAATAGGCAGCTGACCAAGAATTGATTTCTAAAGACCAGAATTTCGTGCAATTGCTCTTGTTCTCTTTGTCGTGGTGGAAGATACAAGCTTGCACTGAATGTGTTGGGGTCATGCCCTGCTTCTTGAATGCACTCTATAAGGGATCGTGGACCAGTGACTTTGGTGTCATAGCTAATAGTTACCTTATGATCTTTCATGTCAAAGGAGACATCAGTCACACCAAGTGCCGACTCAAGAGAGGACTTTATTGTGGCAATGTCTTCCGGAGTGTTAGCTCCTTCAAGTTTTAGATGCAATTTGTTAACATCATTCCCAGAGCTGATGAGATCGGCTCCAAAGCCAGCATCTTCTATTGCTTCTATTATGCGGTCAATGTCAATAATACTTGGATCAAAATGGACCTTTGCCTCTTCAAGCGCTAAACCAACTACGGCCTTTTTAACTCCATTGACCATCTGAAGGGCACGCTCAACAGACTCAGAGCAGCTTGTGCATGCCATTCCTTTTATTCTCAACCGGCATACTTCTATGTCTTGTTCTGGAAACTCATCAACTTCAAAGCCCGTGTCCTCCAAGGTTTCCTTGATTTCTTTCACCTACAAAAGATCTTCATCAGAAATTCTTCCAATTTCCCATAACAATGATATTTGAAAACCACGAGCATGAGTTAAATTTCTCATCAAGCAGAGGAAATCATGAATTATTCACAGCTTAACTTACATTAATCAACTCTGGCACATATTTGATAACAGCTTGGCCCTGAAGCGGCGACACCATAACACTACGAACCCCATTAAGCTTTCCAAGTGAAGATTCTATGGACGTTGCACAAGATGCGCATTCGATTCCTCTTACTCTGAACATAATCGTACTAACTTTCTCATTTTTCTTGAGATCTTGTTCGGGGATTGTTATTGTAACACTATCAAAACACTGCAATAGAGGCGCCTCAAGGTCATTGCTTCCATTGGCTTCCATCTTTGCGTTATGGTTGCTCAAATTCATCGACCCTATTCAATATTGAAAAAACCATTAAGACAAACACACGTAGAGAGGTTTTTAATTCTTTAGATGACAACTAATAATAATAAAAAAAATATAACAAAATTAATTAAATAATAAAACAAAGTTACACGCTTTTTGTATTCATCAGCCGAGAATTTTTTAGTAGTAACCTCCAATGCAAATAAAAAAAAATTCATTTCAACCTTGAAAATGATCAATAAATAAATAAATCAACCCACTGATATCATGAACAATGCCAAACATCAAATTTCAGCGGCTTAAACTATGAAATGAAGATTCTACTCCCAACAAAAAAATCACAAAGCCAAAAAAAAAAATCAAAAGTTCCAAACAGTTCGACAACTTTAAACAAAAATCAAATGAACAAACAAGCGAACAGAAATAACCAATTACGATTTCGAGCAAAAATGACGATGAAAGCAATAACTGAAGACATTCAAGAACCAAAATCACACCTCAAAAGAACCTCATCAAGCTTATCTCCGCTTTAATGGCTTCCGAACAAGAAAACGACGATCACGTGGAGGAGTTATGAAAAAGAAACCAAAAAAAAAAAAAAGCTTCTAATAAGAGGGCTGCGCAGATGAAAAAAGGTTAGGGTTTCTGGGAAAGGAAAGATAAGGTTGAGTTAGTGGGTCGGTATCACATCGATTAGGGTTCTCAAAATTGGGAATTTTTAGAGAGAGAGAGAGAGAAGACGAGAAAAGAGGAAAGAGGTCGGCAACCAATAGCAGAAGATGAAGAAGACAAGGGCGCCAGAGAGAGTCTGCGTTTTGGCTTATATAGTAGCCATCGGTGGAACCGAGGGAATAAAACCAACACGCTTTATTTTTGAATTTTTAAAACTTATAACGGCCGTCTAGTGGTTTCCATTTTCCAACTTCCCACCACGCCCACTTTTTCCGTTCTTCTGCCCATCTGATTTCCCTCTATGGCGACAATGGTAAGGGCAAAATGGTAATTTTGTATACAATGTCCTAATCGTGGCTTCATCGTCATCCGTTCGTCAAAACAGGACTAGTGAATGTGAAAGATATGTAAATCTACTTGCGACAACGGTAAGGGTCAAATGGTAATTTTGTATATGATGTCCTAATCATGGATTCAACATCATTCATTTATGTCAAACAAGACTAGTCAATGGCAGCTAAAGATATATAAATCTACTTCCCTCTATATGTATATATGTATTGGCATGGAAAGGTTTCCATTAAGACTAACAAAAGTGACGTATGATTCTTTGGGAACTTAGGCGGTGGAAACTAGGTGAAAGTGTGGTTTTTATAGAACGGGCTTGATGAGAAGAATAATTTTATAATCAAGAGAAAAAACTAACGTGGTAGTTTATTTAGGAATATAATTCAAATTAAGTTTATAACCATTTAATTTTTTTTAACGAAAATATTGTAACAAATTTAATTAAACCAAAAACTTTTTTTACCAATTATAGTTAGCACCGGCTGATAAATTGATGTTGCCTATGTAAGGAGTGAAGTATTGTTTGAAAATTGAATAATTTTTTTTTGACAAAAATATTATATGGGTGTTTAGAAGGGTGGTGGGAACCACTTTTATTGTAGCATGTAAGAGCTTTATATTATAGTAATTTTTTTTATTGTTATTGTAACATATATAAAATTTTTTATTATTTATAATTAAATTTATGTTAAAAATTCTTTAGTTTTTACTATTGTCAAACATCTATATATATATATATATCTATATATATATATATATATATATATATATATAGGACCACGGAATATGTAGATGGTCCTGCGAACTATCCCGCATATATCGTCCTTACCGAGGCAAGCGTGGTGTACTATAAACATGTATGTGGAAATGGCACCAAAAACCTTTCTCTCACAGTCAAGTACTGAAGTCATATCCACAGAAAAAAAGCTCCATGCTTTTGCCTTTTGCATTCACATATATATATATATATATATATATATATATATAAATATATATGTGTGTATATATAAATGTGTGCCACTTTGAAATTATAGTAAGGTCAGAGTCATTCCCACCTTTTGGGTAAAGTTAAAGAATATTAAGGCCCTCTTCTGCAATATCGCTGTGCTTTTAACACATTGCATCCACTACAGATTCATTCATGGCAACCACATTGGAGCATCTTTCTTTTTTATCTTCTGGGGTCCACCATTTTTGTTTGCTGAAGGAACTCAAGTACATAGAGCAATAGTTAATGTTTAGTATATGATGTATAAACACACTAGTGGTAATATCGCACATATAGTAGAGCATTAATGGTGTTATGACACGCAAAAAATTGTGATACTACTATCGGTTTATTTGGTGCCATTGCATGACGTGAACCACATGTGTATGAATCCAAAATAATGAAGTGATAAATTAAAAATATCATTAATCTCAAGAGTATTGTTTAACTTATTAATTATTAAAATTAACTAATCTTATGTTTATTTGAAAAAAACAATTAAGGAGCATTGAATCATAAAATTTGAAAAGAGCAAGAATAAGTTAATACAACAATGACAATTGAAATGACTAAAACGCTATAACATCCGATTTTGTCCTAGCTATTCAAGATTGAATGCTGCAATTCTTTTGATACTTTTTCGATCTTTCGAGTTATTCCAATAATACTCTTACATATTAATGTACTATATTTATATACGAATTATGATATACTAAGTCTTGTTAGAATCAATAGTCATTCATAAAAATAACCCCACCCCACAAATTATGTTACTACATATTTGCCCCTATATATTACATGGCATTAAGTACAAAAAACAAAATCACATAAATCAGTCAAATAATTAAGCATTGTAACAAAAATGATAAACTTTGAATAAACAAATAATTAAAATTGATCTTCATAGCTAAGTTTGTATCATGGTTATCATCAAACAAAGAAAATCTGGACATAATCATAGTCATTAAAACAGAAAATTCAGACGAGAACGAAAAAGAACCTTTAAACTTGGTGGCCAAAAGAAAACCCGCTCTAAGCCCCTTTTGATCTCCACGTTTTCTGCCTCTCTTGAACCAGCCAACTCTCCTGCCTCCTTTCATATTAATGTACACATTATGTAAGGTCCCTTTGGTTATTTAGAAAGGAAAAAAAAAAGGGGGAAGTTTAAAAACTAAACAGATAAGTGTTTTTTTTTTTAGAGAATGGGTAGGTAACGGCCTTTGTTTTGATGTATGCCTTTTTTCGTAGACTTACCGAGAGGCTCGGCCAAGGCCCATGAGCAACCTCTAGGTTTGGGGCAAGCCAACTCACTGGAGGCATATTCACGCATATTGTTGACTAGTTTCATCCTACTTTGGGCTCCTTATGGGAACAACTCTAGCTCCCAACCAGTTTATGTAGGGTTAGCCTAGACCCTTCTTTGTATGATGATGAAATCCAACCTGCGTGCACCACTGGAGCATCCTCGAGAAAGGATACCCAGCCAACACAGTGCTCTTCATTTATGCTTTGTCTTTCTTCTAGCCTCTTGTAAAAATAGAGACACGACACTCTCCTCCACCTAACCCGATGCACGCCCTCATGAATCAAACAAAACCCATGCCAAAACAATTGGACTCCAAAATGTACCTACCTTAATGGCAGACTGCCCCAACAGCCAAGTGTAGACCTTCAATAAATGGCCACCAAACTCGCCTGCACCACTGAGCTAACCATCGCTGGCATAGTCTAAAGTGTACTATCTTGAAGTGATTAATGAACTCGCCACCTTCCTTCTCACCCTCATGCAAGTGATTGCATGGCTATTGTTTCAACATCTTGAAGGGTTTGAGTTGAGGACATTGCCTCTGGTGATAACCTTCTCAAGATCACGGCTTTGTGTTTGCCACTTGACTCGACTGCTTTGCTCTGATACCACTTGTCCTACTTTCCTTGAAGGCAATCGTGTGGCCCTAGCACTCCCAACAAATGCTAAGTAAGCCTTACTCACGTAAACTCAAAGGTTAGCAACACAACAACGAAATAATAATTAGAAGAACTTCGAAGAAAAATGATACAAACTTGTATTAAGAATGACTTCATTACAAAGAACACTCAAGCTCAAATTTTGGATGGATCGTATAAATGAAGGGGTCACCTTATTTATAGACCAAGCCCCCTTGGATAGATTGCTCGGATCAAAAGACGTGTTGCCAATCTAACGGTCGATATATAATTTCACGCACTTTAATGCGGCACACAAAATGAGAACTATTTCAAGGTGAAGCAAACTTAACAAGGAAGTAAATTTACACACTAAGAATAGAATACTCTAGGGTTTTCTAGTTCTAGAACCCTTCATTACATGTAAAATGACAAAAATGCCCATGGCTAAAACTAGCCCGAAAACACCTAAGTCCCTAGGCGAAAACCTCCAAATTGTCATGGTGTCAAGCTGGACGTGGCACTTTCCCCCACCTAATCTTATGATGCCCTTATCGTGTCATCTTTGAAGCGTTGGATTTGTTTCTCGTACTACCAAAGTGCATCCTTAGACTTCTGGCTTGCTTCAGTGTTGGGCAAACCCTTCCACTTGATGAAGCATTCTCGATAACTTGGCACAACCTTTCGTCAAATGACCATGTTTATGAGCTCTAATACCAAATTTTAATGGACCTACCGAGAGGTTCGGCTAGGGCCCACGTGAACTTCCTTAGGTTTGGGGCAAGCCAACTCCACCAGAGGCATATTCACGCATATTGTTGACTGGTTTCGTCGTGCCTTGGGCTCCTCTAAGAGAATGGCTTTAGTTTCCAACTAGTTTGTGCAGGGTTGGCCTAGACCCTTCATCGTATAATGATGAAATCCAACTTGCACGCATCACTGGAGAAACCCCAAGAAAGAATACCCAACCAACGCAGCACGTTTCACAAGTGCTCCACCATTCTCTTTACCTCTTGGAATAATTAGGACGTGACACATTGTTTCCTTTTGATGTTCACGCAGATAAAGCCTTCTTTCCTTTATTAGTAACCTCTTTCTTTCTCTCCTGCTGTCTACCACTATTGATTGATAATCCACCATGCAACTACTCGGTGTGAAAGCTTGCTCTTTTTTTTTTTTTTTTTTGGTAGAGATGCACCCATGTCTCCTTTAATTGTCTCTTTTAGGATTTGATTCTGGGAGGCCCTAACCCTCCCAACCCCGCCACTGGGCAAACCCCAGTTGGTGGAAATCTAGCTAATTTGTTTGCTGAATGATTGAACTGTATAGAGCTAACAATCTGTTGTTAGTATATGACGTAAAACATATTTTTAGTAATGCATTGGTACTAACAATATCTAGAGTTCAATGATTAATGGCAAATTGATATGATTTTAAAGACTTTTATTATTTTGCAATGGCCTTCAATAATGTGAAGGATAGAGCAAGGAGGATAAATATTAAAGTTGTCAAATTTGGTTTATACTTATCCAACAAAAACTAAAACCATGTTTTACACATCCATTTAATTAAACTTCTTAATTCGAAGCATTTACAGTGTAAAGCTTTACTATAACTACAATGTGAATCAAAAAATAACTACAAAATAAAGCTATTATATACTGTTATGCTTGAACTCATTTTTTCAATACAGATGCAGTTGTGTACTATAAATATATAATGTATCTATCTTTATATATCTAAGTGCTTATGTGTATGTATGTGGTGTTCCTTGAATAAAGCTAATGTTGGTGCTGCATGTTTGAAAGGAATAATAAATACATTTTTCTAATTAACTTTACTATGACAAGTTGATTCAGTGTCCGTTTATTTCGAGAACTCTTTGAATTTTTAGACTTAAATTTAGATTCGAGTATTAATTCTTTAGATACATGTTTGTTTTCCCTAAAATTTAAATCTTTTGAGTATCAAGAATCTAAGTTTTTAGAGTTCTAACTCCCTCTAAACTTTTGATACTAAGATATTTCTGCTACAGTAAAAACTAAAGTTCTCTCTACTATATTTGAGGGAAAAAAATCATAACTTCTTAATTTGTTATCCAATTAAGATGATTCTTTTTTTCTTGTGTTTTTAGTGAAGAGAGGAATAAATTAAGATCCATATTGCATATTTTTTAGGATCATTAACGTTAAGATTTTATCAAATTTGTTGATAAATCAAAAACTATTTTCATTACCTCTCCAAATGCAAATTTTAATTTTATTCCATACTTAAATTAAAACTTAAATTCATATCCTAACGTCAATTCGGATGACAATTTAAATCACTAACTCAGATCTTAATTCAAATCATACTAACTTAAATCAAATTACTAATTCGAATCCATTTACCAAATGGACTTGAGTTATTTAAAGACAATTTGTTGTGAAGAGTTGGTTGGAATAAGAAAATTAGGTGAGATTTTCCCCTCTCGTCTCGAAGAAAATATATTTTGTGGTATAAAGAATCCACAATTTTAACTTCAATAAATTTAAATGTAAAAAAAAAATTGTTGTTATTTTGATGAGCATATTCTTGTTGTTGTTGTTGTTGCCGTCATTGTGCACTAAAATTACATCCTACTATACATCAGCTTTCATGCATTAACGAAGTGCAACATTTTACAACTATAAGATGGCAAATGAGGGGCTTAAATTCGATAAATGACACAAAGGCCGTCTCTAGTAAAGAACGACATTTTTCTTTTCAAAAATAATAAATTATCTCCTAAAAAACGAGAAACATGCCATTTGCATAAGTTATTAAGACGGTAGGTTGTTTACATGAAACCCTACCATGCCCGGTGTCTCTTTTTTTAAAAATTTACATATTCACATATTGGAGAAAGAATTCACGCATTGACGTGTTATCGTGGACCCGCCATTAGCAATATGATATTTTATGAAATTTGACAATTTCTCTATGAATCACACATCTCAGACCCCTAGTTTCAAAAATTTATCACACACGTAAGTTAAAAAGGATCAAGCAAAGATTGCATGCGATAATCATAACTGGCGGAAGCGGAAAGCCAACTGGATTAATCCGAACAGTAAGGACTTCGAGAGATTGGTACACCGTCTCGACAAAATTCTCGACGAATGATTATAATATTAAGTTGAGTCTTATTTATAAGCATTATAGAAGATTAAAGGCTTATCCAAGATCCGATGTGGAATTAACTAAAGAAAAATACAACACTTTCTTCTATTTATGTACAAGTCCTTCGCATAATGTTATGAAACCTTTTTACCGGTTACGCTTGCGACTGATGACCTATGATGCTTATAATAGTGCAACTGGTGTATAAAAAAAATCAGTTAATAACACTAGCAAGGTGTTTAGTAAATGAGTTTAAATTCTTAAATATTGTAGAATGTAAGAGCTTTATATTATAACATGTGAGAGCTAAGAGCTTTAACTTATAGCACATTTTTGTTTTACATTGTAATATATTAGAGCTTTATATTGTTCACAATTCAGACTCATTTGCTAAACACAGTATTAAATTATTTTCTTTAATTACGGTAAAAATAAAACAAAAGATGTTTTTGATATCACAAAATGAAATGCCTTAAAACGTAGTTGGAATTAAGGAAGCATAGATAGAGTAAGGGCATTCACCAAATCCGTGAATTCGCTCTACTCAAATCTATTTGCAGGGTTGGATTTAATACTTTTGGATTAGTGCTGGACACCCCATAAACAAAAAAAGTTTAGATTTATTCACAAATTGAGACATATTTGTAATATGTTTGTATGTGTATTGGACAATAATTAATTGTGATTTTCTAGTCAAAACTATTTGGATTGGTTTGTAGATTGACCACTAATCATAGACAATTCTATAAATAGGGGATTTTGCTTTATGACCGTCAAAGACAAATTTCACAACAAAAAAAAAAAAAAACAAAAAGAATAATTAAGGTTCATAACCTTTTTAACGATGTAATTACGTTGTATGATGTGTTTATGATTTTCCAAAACTTGATGTTTTGGTCCCTCCATTAATTAAGTGTATGATATTTAATGAAAAACTTTTAGTACGTCCTATTTTATTTCTTAACCTATTATTTTATTTGCTTTTGGTCCCATTATTATAACTAAAAATTATTAGAGATTAAGACTTGAAAAATCTAAAATGAAAAACTAAATATAACGAGTTGTGCATATAAATAAAAAAAACTATTTTATCATATTATTGGTGAGATGAATTTTAGTTTAAAAAAAGATAAGTTGAGTTTTTAATATCATTATCTAAGTATAATATTAGGGACTAAAAGTGAAACAAAATAATAGATTAGGAATAAAAGTAAGATATTTTAAGAATATTATGTTAAATATTTAACGTCAAACTAACGGAGGGACTAAAATTAAAACAAAATAATAGACTACAAACTAAAATGAGACTTTTAAATATTACGTACTAAAATAAGACTGAAAATAAATCTCAGAGACCATTGGTGAGATTAACCTATGTTAATCTAATACTCCTAGCAAAAAAGAAATATGACAATAAGAGTGTTTGGAAAATAAGTTGCACTGAAGTTGAAACTTAAACACTGTAGTTTATGAGAGCTTTACACTTTAGCAAACTTTTGCTTTTTCCTATCGCATGTGAAAACTTTACACTGTAGCTTTTAGAACTTATAGTTAAATTTTTTTTCAAAGATTATGAACTAAAACAAAATAATAGACTACGAACTAAAATAGACTTTTAAATATTATGGACTAAAATAAGACTGAAAATAAATCTCAGAGACAATTTCTCATATCAACCCATGTTAATTTAATACTCCTAACAAAAAAGAAAAATGACAATAAGAGTGTTTGGAAAACAAGTTAAACTTGAAGTTGAAATTTAAACACGGTAGTTTGTGAGAGTTTTATACTTTTGTAAACTTTTGCTTTTTTACAATTGTATGTAAAAACTTTACACTTTAGCCTTTAAAACTTATAGTGAAATTTTTTTTTTGAAAGGACAAATTGACAATTCAATCATAGAAGTTCAAACACAAAAAATAAAACCCTAAACCTCTTCATTTCATGAAAAGACAATAATTTTTGCCATAAAAATAAAAGCCTAGACCTAGAAATTCACCCCGTGTTTGGTTGAGTTTTCACCACAAATTCAGTTATGAACAATATAAAACTCTCATATGTTACAGTAAAAGCTCTCATATGCTACAGTAACAATAAAAAAATTTATATAATATAAATTTTTTACATATTATAATAAAAATAGTTTTAACCATTGATTTTTACCACCATTTCAAACACTCATTCGTATAGTCAAAATTCATCAACTGGGGCCAAAGTTTAAGCGGGAGTCTCCCCAACCAAGCAATCGTCAGTTCACGAAGGAAGACGACAATGCCGGCGAACGACGACATTCGCTTCACTTCCCTCAAACTCCCCTTCCCTTCACCGCCACCGCGATTTGACCTTTCTCCTCTCTTCACCAGAACTCGGAACTCGTTCGCTCGGCTCATCGACTCGGTCAAGACTCGCTCGGGAATCGAACGACTCAGCCCCAGGTTCCTTCCTTTACCTTCGAGAACGCCATTTCGGAGTCGCTCCACCGACACCGGATCAGCGAGCCGGTGCCGCCCAAAGTTCCCTCCTTTATGTTGGGCGTCGCTATCCCTGACTCGGTCTACCGAGTCAGAAACTCGGAAAGAAGACGAGAGACTACCGACTGGGAAATCGCCGCTTCTCTGCTCGGCCTCGTTGTCTCTGACTCGGTCGGACGATTTGACTCAATCTGGACCGGAGGGAAGGGGGTCGACGACGACGACGACGACGACACCGCCGCTGCCGCTGCAGCAGCAGAAGGGGCACTCGGCGAGTCGACACCATGAGGAGAGGGTTCTGATCAGCGAGGTGTTGGTGAGGGACAGGGACGGGGATGTGCTTGAAAGGAAGGACCTGGAAATGGAGGCTTTGGCGGCGCTCAAGGCGTGCCGAGCCAACTCGGCGTTGACCGTGCGCGAAGTTCAAGAGGACGTGCATCGTATCATCGGCAGTGGCTACTTCTGCTCTTGCATGCCCGTCGCCGTCGATACCAGGGACGGCATCAGATTGGTGTTTCAGGTATAGATAACAACTTGGCCCTTGCTTTTGCCATTTTAGTGTTCAATTGTTATTTGCCATTTTAGTGTTCAATTGTTAATTCTAAATCAGAATTTTTCATGGGAGTAAAAAATGATTTTTTTGAGGGTTATTTATTTGTTATGGGTCTTTTGTGGTGCAAGGTAGAACCAAACCAGGAATTTCAAGGGCTGGTTTGTGAAGGAGCAAATGTTCTTCCGGCAAAGTTTATAGAGGATTCATTTCGAGATGATTATGGTATGTTCTTTTTTAATCTTCTTATGTCTGTGTTTTGTACAAGTGTTTGTGCAAAGGCTTAAAAATGTGCTCATAGGAGGCTTGTTTGTTTCTCTTATTTTGGTGTCAAGTTGTGCAGGAAAAGTTATTAACCTTAGGCGTTTGGACAAAGTGATAACTTCCATCAATGATTGGTACATGGAGCGAGGTCTTTTTGCCTTGGTTGGTTCCTCAGCGTAACCTGTTTTTCTTGTTTAATGTGCTTTTTTCTTGATATTGGATAATTGATTTGTGATGTATTGCTTAATAATAACTTACTAGTTTTTCTCGGCAATTTTGTAGGTATCGGCTATTGGTATACTGTCTGGGGGTGTTCTTAAATTACAAGTTTCAGAAGCTGAGGTTAACAACATCTCCATACGTTTCCTTGACAGGAAAAGGTAAGGACATGCCATCAATTTGGTTTACACTCATGGGGTTACTGTTCACAGATGCATTTTTATTGCAAAAATTGCTACATTTATAATGAGAAATTTTGCTATCAAAAATTGCTCATGGGGGTTACTGTTCACATGATGCCATCAATTTGCTACATTTATAATGAGAAATTTTGGATTCCAAAATGGTTGGATTTGGTGTTAACGTATGTTTTACTTTTATGATTTATCTTCAGTGGTGAGCCAACTTCCGGGAAGACAACACCTGAAACCATACTTCGTCAGCTAACAACCAAGCAGGGACAGGTGTTTTTCTGATCTATACTTCTTGTACTCAACAATATTAGTCCTTGCAAGACTATGTACAAGAAACTGAAATTGTGCGCTTAGAGGAACCTGAGACGCTGGTGGTGATATTGCCTTTGTCAAAAGAGGGAGGTGCTATTTTAGGATTTTTTAACTTCTGGATTTTTGCATCTGAAATTCTTGTTTTGTAGGTCTACAGTATGCTTCAAGGGAAAAGAGATGTGGAG
The DNA here is from genome assembly GCA_946598075.1 of Artocarpus hirsutus. NCBI lineage: Eukaryota > Viridiplantae > Streptophyta > Magnoliopsida > Rosales > Moraceae > Artocarpus > Artocarpus hirsutus. The sequence continues at coordinate 18,683 of CAMOHE010047346.1, forward strand.
ACTGTATTGACCATGGGAATCACGGAAGATGTTAGCATTATTCCCCAACCTGCAGGTGTTAAATTAATGCTTGTCTTTTCAATGACCTTCTCTTTATATTTATCTCTTTTGCAATAAGTCCTAAATGTTGCTTTTGATTTAAAAACTGCTTGAATATTTGTTCAGTTTTCCAACATCATAAATATCTAGCTGATTTGGGCTGAAATCAAGGTTTTAAAAGGCGGAAACGGGAACCAAGGCGTTTTGTCTAATTGAGGCGAGGCATAAGCCTCAAAGCAAATCGAGGCTAAAAAAAAATCCTAAAATTGAATAAAATTCATGAAAAATTCCAACACACAAGTAGATACTAAAAAAAAGCAATGCAAGTCTAAAGCCCTCAAAAATTGAAGTTTTGATCGTCGTTATCGTCATCCTCATCCTCATCGTTTGCTTCTTGATCATTGTTATCTTCCACATCAATATCATCGTCATCATTCCAATCTTCTTCTTCTCGTTCTTCCTCTTCTTCAATCACCGCCATTTTCTTCTTACTTCCTACATCAATGTTGATAAAATTTTGAGTGATATGTGTGTTACCAATGAAGTAATATGCTAATAACATAATTATATAATACTCTATAATTACTTCTTGTTGTTAGCGTTGACTTTGATGAGGATCCACTCTTTTTCTTTCATTTCGATAATTTTGAACTTCCACCCACTTCATCTGCTTCAATTGCTTTATCAATACGAGCAATGATATCTTTATTCTCATCATCACTTATAGTATTTTCTTCATGCCCATTTCCTTCATTTTGTTCAATTAACCATTCATTATCTGATGGTGTGTCTTCAACAAGCAAAGGTTTAAAGTTCTCGTCACCATTGTTCCTTGACTTCAACCGGAGGAATTTGTCTTTCAATTTCTTGTTGAAATAACATACACCAACTTGTTCATCCTACTTGTATGCAATCGATTCCTTTTATTTGTTTGCACTTGATTGAACGCACTCCAATTATGTTAACATGTAGATGCTGGAGAAGTAAGACTTAGAACTTTGATCGTAAAGGCTTTTAATTCTGGTGTATTATCTCCAAATTGCTTCCACCAACCCTTTCGGTTGCAACAATAACAACAACAAAAAAAGATGAATTAATACTAATATACTAGCTTAAATGTAAGTTTTAAATTTAACTATAAATGGGTGAAATCTTACCGGGAGAATGTGTTTTGTAGGACAGTTGTGCTACTCTCAAGCCAAATATTCCTTTCTTTAAATCAAAATCTTCAAGTTGAGCATCAACCTTCATATAATCCTCACTAGGGCTCACTAAGGACAAGCCTATCCATGCATTTAGGGACAAGCTTACCCATGCATTTATATAAACCTATCTTGATCTCTTTATCTAAGTAGAAGTCCTTGTCATTATGGCACTGAGGATTCAAGTAGTACCCAGTAGCATGCATATCATAATGTAACTGACGCTCTCACTTTTCATCAATAATGTCCCAAATCTCCTTATAAGAAGCTTCTTGTCCCCCTAATTCCTTTGCTATTTCGTCCTTTGCCTTGTCCATAGCTTCATACATAAGCCTCATTGTTGGAGCCTTTTCACCATCAACCAATATCAGCACTTTTATTAGAGGATTTGTGGTCTTAATGGCATAGTTAATACCATGTCAAAATTTCTCATCTTTGGAAATAATTTTTTTCCCTTCTTTTCCTCCTTGTTTTTTTACCATGAACTTTGACTCTATTCTTCAGAAGCAAATATAGCTTCTAAAGGCTGTCTCAATTTTTTAACCCGTAGAGTAAAAAAGCAGTGGCAAATCTTGTGACAATTGTTCGAACAATTTCTTTGTCACTGTGTTTCCTGAACAAACTCAACACTCATGAATGGTTGTAAATAAACTGGCTCACCGTCTTCGCATTGAGCAAAGCAGTCTTGTGTTGTGGTAATTATCTAAGCCGCTCAAGCATCAAATCAATACAATGGGTAGCATATGGAGTCCAACAAAGATTCTTCCTTTTCTCCATTAACATCCTCCTTGCAGTCTTGTAAGCACTTGCATTATTTGTTATCACTTGAACAACAATATCCTCTCCCACTTCATCAACAACTTCATCAAGCATGTTGAACAACAACGGTGCATCTCTAACATAAGCAGAAGCATCAACAGATTTCAAAAATATAGTATCATAAGGATTGTTGATAAGGAAGTTGATGATACCCCTGTGTTTGATGTCTAACCAACCTTCGGACATTATTGTTACCCTTGTTTCAGGCCATGTCTTCTTCACTTCATCAACCATCACTTGTGTAGTCTCTGCTTCCTCATTTAACAACCATGTTCGAAGCTTATACATGCTAGGAGGTTTCAACCCTCGACCATAATTTCCAATCAAGCGAAGCATATTCAGAAATGAGGGACTCCTTGCCACATTGAATAGAATTCCATTCTCATATAAGAATGTTGCAATGTCTAAACATACTGTGTTTTGAAGTTCTTTTGTAGAAGTCGGAGGGATTGGTTGAGAATCTTTATTCTCCTCATCGTCTACTTGTGCAATAAATCGGTCCATGGGTCTACGAGTTCCCTTAGAAGCACCACTACTACCATCGGGACAAGAACTTGTCGTTTTATGAGCACTTCCAAAATGAGAACCACTAGAAATCATTTCTTCCATGTTCCTTTGAGTTATTTGTTTTGCATCTGAATAAAATTTTTAATAGTCAAGACATTCCTTTTTCACTTCATCCAGCATTTTTTGACATGGTCCAACATTATGGCGTGTGCCTACCAAATGATCAATCTTTTAACACCTCCCGTTATCTTCTTGCAAAACTTGCATTCTATATAAACATAGCCTTTTTCGGCACCCTGTTCAATTTGAGTACCATATTTCCAAGTGGGATCCTTTCTCTTTGCACCACCAGCCATCATAATAAACTGAGAAAATAATTTTTAAAAAATACATCAGAAGAAATAAATAATTAATTATTCATATCATCATAAAGCACACAATTTTTATTTTGAGAAAACAAAATAACTATTAAGATAGAAGTATGGAAACATAAGTAACATGATTCTTGTATAAACAATCAGTAAACCAAACGAATTAGAGCAAAAAAAGGAAAAGAAAGAAAAACAGTAAACTAAATGAATAAAAATTAAAACACACACACACATTCACTGTTTTCTTTATAGTTTGTATAAGATTATATTTTTTTAAAAACACCTACTTCTATATAGCATTCATTACTGCAGTAGCTATAAGATGAAAAAAAAACTTTGGTAGAAAATAAAACAAAAGGAAAAAAAAAACCAGAGTTAGGACTGAGTGAGGAGGTCGGAATCTGGAGGTTATTGCCGCTGGTGGGTCGTCACCTGGTTGCTGGTCGCTTAGTCGCTGGTTGATGATGAAGACAGTGTTGATGATGAGGATGGGGGTTGATGATGAAGAAATGTCGAAGTAGATGGGGGTAGACTTAGGGTTTTAAAACTCCTTTGAATATTTTTATCAGATTAAAGCTCAATACTTTCTTTAAAGGAAAAAAAGAAAAAAAAAATTTTTTGGGTTGAAAACCGGCCCCAAACTGGCCTTCAATCTGAGGCTTACGCCTCAATGAAAAAAGACGCACGCCTCGCCCTAGACATTCAAGGCTTAAGCCTTGAAATGCTGCTCTAGTGCCTCAGTCTGAGGCACGCCTCAAGGCCTACGCCTTGACGCCTTTTTAAACCATGGCTGAAATTTGAGTTGTGAATCAGCCTTGCTTGGCCTTATGACAGGGAAATGCAAGCTTTTCAATAGTGGTTCGGGTCTTAATCTTTAAAAGGACACGTCCTTTCCTTGAATGTGTGCTTGAATAAATTTGTTTTTTTTGTTTCACATGTTGCAGATACTGGTAAGGTCGATGTGGTAATGAATGTTGTTGAGCGTCCAAGTGGTGGTTTTTCTGCTGGTGGTGGTATATCAAGCGGGCAAGTACTTTTATCTGTAGAACTAGGTTACTAGCATATGTTTTTTGGGTCATTAGTAATAGCTAATCATGTCTTTAATTTTTGCTATATGATATTGATTTGGATTGCTTATATTTGTAGGATTACAAGCGGCCCTTTGTCAGGACTCATTGGAAGGTTAGCTGACGCAGTTGCAATGGGTTGTGGGATTTGTATGATAAACTTCTAAATTGGAGTGGCCCTTAAAATCTAGTTTTAATCATGTGGTGGTGCGTTTTATGCAGTATTTACCTATTTTGTGTTTTTGTTTCGATTGCAGTTTTGCATATTCTCACAGAAATCTCTTTGGAAGAAACCAGAAACTTCATGTTTCCTTAGAAAGGGGCCAAATTGACTCGATATTTCGTATCAACTACACAGACCCATGGATTGCAGGAGATGATAAGCGGACCTCCAGAATAATAATGGTTCAGGTAATTTGATGTTTTTCCCTCTCACTGTGATGCCTCCTTTTTTATTTTTATTTTTATTTTTAATTTTTTGGGTGTGAAAAGATTTTGAATTTTTGAGTGACCCTTTTTTCGTTAGAATTCGAGAACCCCTGGTACACTTGTTCATGGCAAGGTGCAAGATGAGGATATGAGCCCAACCATAGGACGTGTAACAGCTGGTGTTGAATTCAGCCGACCACTTAGACCTAAGTGGAGTGGGACAGCTGGACTTATCTTTCAGGTTGATCCTAAGTTTTAATGTAATCATGGTGATATTCAACTAATGCTTTTGTCTTAGGAAGTTGTCAGTAAAAGATTTTTGTTATGAAAAAAAAAAAGGGATCTCTACATTTGATCGTGTGTCTCATTATTATTAATCTCCATATATTGGTTGCTATCTTAAAGCATGCTGGCGCTCATAATGAAAGAGGAGAGCCTGTTATCAAGGATTGTTTTGGCAGTCCTCTTACTGCAAGGTATGCGAATCTGAAAACAGATATTGGCACTGACGCGTCGCGGTTTTTAAGTTTTAACTGCCATTTATTAGTTGGTTATGGCTACATGGTTTTGATGTCCTATCTTTGTTTTCAGTGGCAAGATCCATGATGATACACTGCTTGCCAAATTTGAGACAGTCTACACTGGTTCTGGTGATCATGGATCCTCAATGGTTAGTAATTTGAACTCCTTTTACGCAGATGTTATTCACTGTCCCCAACTCTCAATTCTGTTGTCTTTGCAGTTTGTATTCAATACGGAGCAAGGGCTTCCAGTGTTGCCAGAATGGTTGTTCTTTAACAGAGTGAACGCTCGTGCAAGGAAGGATATCGAAATTGGTCCTGCTCGTCTTCTTTTAAGGTATTGTAACTCCTATGTATCTGAAACTGAAAGTACATTGAATGTATTTATTGGCCATGAGATCAATATCTTAAGTTTGCTGGCCTCTGTTCTTGGTTGTTGCTTTGATAGTGGAGCAAATAATGATCTTTCTTATATGTAATGGTGCGTTATTATCTGCATTCCTAGTTTATCTGGCGGTCATGTTGTGGGTAATTTTTCACCACATGAAGCATTTACCATCGGTGGAACAAATAGTGTTCGAGGTTATGAAGAAGGCGCTGTAGGTTCTGGTCGGTCGTATGCAGTTGGCTCTGGAGAAATCTCTTTTCACTTGGTATGTTGTGAACAGTTTTTTACGTTCTTTGAGTTGTTCTCTGCTTGTACGCTAAGTTGTTTTGTCGGTTGAGAGTTGAGATATATAAACTTCCCATCCTAAAACGTCTTTGTAGATCCTGTATACACTTGACTTTACCATTAATGCAGGGCTAGATCTAGAAAGGTTTACCTCACAAGGCGGTTAATCCACTTCACGACCCTTTTAACATACTCTGTTCTTCAGGTGGGACCTGTTGGAGGAGTTATGTTTGCCGACTATGGAACTGATCTTGGATCAGGCCCAACCGTACCTGGTAGGTCCTCCTTATTTTCGCATACTGTTTATTCTCTCTGTTTTTCTTTGCGGTGCTTGTTTTTTGTGGTCTCTTTGCCAGCGATGGTGGTGCTGTTCCTGTATTTTTCCTTTTGTCAACACAAGGATAGGAGGGGACAACTTTTTCATTGCATTATTGGACCTTTCTCTAATTGCTGTGTGGTGCAACATTGTTAAAAACATTTATGTTGTATTTTCATTAGGTGATCCTGCTGGGGCGAGGCTAAAGCCTGGAAGTGGATATGGATATGGGGTCGGCATTCGGTTGGACTCTCCTTTGGGTCCTCTTCGTCTTGAATATGCATTTAATGATAGCCAGAATAAGCGATTTCACTTCGGAGTTGGTCATAGGAACTAATCATCTTTTTGTATTTCTTGGTTTGTTCTCAATTGGTAATTTTTTGTTCCTCTTTATTTTTCTTGTTCATGGAATAAAGGCCTGTTGCCATTACAACGGTATTTTTGCTTATAGATGAAATGAGGTAAATAATATCAATAGATTCATTTTCTTAACTGGAGTTGGTTTATTTTCATCTGTCTGCATTGTTCTTATTTGTTACCGATACTCTTGTTTGCGTGAAAATTCTTAAGAAGAGTTAAAAGACTAACTGCCTATACTGTTAAAATGTTTGTCTAGTGCAAGTGAATGCCCAAGTAAATTGTCGCTTCCTCTTCTTTCCTCTTTCTTGAGGGACTATTCCAGCTGTCAATATTTGTTGTCAATATCCCAACTGTCAACCTACTATTCCCTAATCCCTTTAATAAGAAAAATACTGTTCCTCGTTTATATCAATAGCGAAAACTTTCCACGGAAATGACTGAAATGACTCGAGACATTTATCTTAGAACTAAATTTTGGACAGAATTATGTCATGTGGTGAGGGAGGGCGCTTGCCTTTCTTGACAAGGGTGGTGGCTTGGAGTTAATTCTATCGTTTTGATCGAGGCACATGAACAATTCACTTCGTGAGGAGTCCATTTCACTTTGAATGCAAATTACTGCCAAACAAAATTGTCCTTTCCTCTTACTTACCGTTCTAGCTTAAAGAGTCTTATTGTCATTTATTTTTTATTTTTTATTTTTTATTTTTTTTCTGTTTTCCTTGTTGCTTTTAATCTCATCTTAAGTTACTAAATGTTCTTATCGTAATGCTCTTTCTTTCATTTGCCGATATTCAAACCCGTTCAAATGTTTCTCTTACTAAATATTTATGCTTTCTAATTTTATATTAAAAGTGATACTTATAAAGAATTTGTATTTCTAATTTATCTCACTAAAATTCTTTTTCTTTTCTTTTCTTTTCTTTTTTTCAATTTGATCCTAACAACAATGTTTCTTCTTGAGGGCCAACTATTATTTTCTCAAATTTTTATATATATATATATTTCTAATTTATATGTATTTATTCTTTCAAATGTCTCCTTGATCTTTTCTCCAGAGTCTTGTAAAATATTATTATAATAAAAGTGATACTCATAACTTTTTTCCTAATTGCCTTAAGGTAGTCTTTCAACTGCGTCTATAGGCATTTTTCCTAGCCATCTCAAGTTCTCAACTACTATTTTTTTCATAAAATTCATCTACTTAATTTTTTATATGATTTACCAGATACATTATTTTATTTCAAATATGTTCTACTTGCCTATTCGTATAAAATACAACCAAATGCACGTTTTAATTGACAAGTGTATTTTGGTTCATTTACTTTTACTTTTAATTTTATGTCGTATATATGCCTATTATTTTCCCCTCTTGAAGTAACTTTTCTCAAATTTGCCTCTAAATACTTTCTCTTGTAGTTCTTGAACACTTTACTTTTATAATGTGACCCTTGTAGGTACTTTTTCTTTTCTAATTCCCGTGCTAAAATAATTTTCTTGAATATATTCTTAGCTGAACATTTTTTTTTCTTGTAGCCATCCAAAAAATATTTTTCTTATATACACCCTTTAGAAATTTTATAGTGTAATTTGTCCCACTAAAATATTTTTTCCCTAAAGATGTTCAACTTAAATATATTTTTGACTAACAACTAAACTCTTAAAAGAATATTGAATTGAGAAATTTTGCATCCACATATCTAACAAGTTCAACAAACCGAATACATGGCCTGCTTCCAACTAGCAATGCCTTCCTTCGCGGTTTTTTTTTTTTTTTTTGGTTCTGGGTGAATTTGTAATGAATAAGATGAACCACATATAAATGCATATTTTGGCAAAAAATTATTAGGTACATCCATCGGAAACTAATTATTTGCAACAGGAGGAGATTTTGCTTTTACTATTCACTCGATCAAAGAAAGGATTTTGCTATGTACATTACGAGGAATATACTTATGATACACATGATAAAGTTTAACAGAGAGAGAGAGAGAGAGAGAGAGAGAGAGAAATTTCCAACAAAAGAAGTGCAAGACATTCAGAATTTGAGAAATAGGCAGCAGCACTGAGGAGGGCCTTTGCTTTTTTCTCAGTAGAACTTTTTCAGAGAAATCAGTACTTATTGGCATGAAAGCACTAGTACGTGCTACACTGACAGTCATGGTTCTCATAACTATTTCATTGTTGTGCCCAAAGTGTTTGAATAGCCAATAATTAATTAAAACCCCAAAACAAAAGAAAACCAATGAAAATGATCAAGCACATGTCACATGTAGAAGTAAAACTTGATCTGATCTCCTTCTCCTATAATAATAAGTTGCTCAAAAGACAAAAAGAAAAACCACCCACGTGAGAGCCCCACTTAAGTTATATATATATATATATATATAGCAATCTTCAGGCTCATAGAATCTATACAGTTCACGGACAGACAGACAGGAAGGTTTCAAATTAAAACTTCTTCATCTTCTTTTTCTTCATCATCTTTGTCTTATATTGATCTTTCTTTTTTATTATTCTTCAGTGGCACTTATGTTAGTTTTGCATACTTCAGTAGCTTGATAATGATGAATAAGAAGCTGCAGGGAGAAAACGACAAGGCCTTACTTGTGCAAATTGTGTGGGGGCGGTTTTCACAGGGAAAAATACGACCAACGGAACAAAGTAACAACGCAGAGAGAAAGAGAAAGGTAGAGAAAGGGAAAGAGATATTAAAGACTAAAAAGTGACGTCATGGCTTTACGTGAACAGTGGAAATTACTCAATCATTGCACTGGTTTGGCCTGCAAAAGTAGCCCGCAATCATCCTGTTGTATCGCCTGTTATACCAATTAGTCACATGATTTAAACTGTTAAGAAATTAACTTTTAAACGATCATAAAAACACCGAAGTCGTAACTTAAAGTTCGATGATAGTTTTCTGCCATATTATGTTGGAAATAACAAAATAAGACAATCCATACTTTTTTAAGGTCAAATTTAAAAATCAACCCTTTTTTAAAAAAATTCGAATGGAATAATGGGTTGTAACTGATTTCTTCATATATTTGCTTTTAAAAAAAATCCTACAAAATATGTGGGGTTTGGGGATATTAATGATAAAGCCATGAGATAATACAAAATAATCATATGAAAAAGTTAAACGGTTATTTTGTAAAATTATATAATAATTAAAGCGACCACAAAAAGATAAAAAGTTTCTACAAATGTTTCAGAAATTCTAGTCTTTAATCCCATGTCTAGGCAGCCATCAACCGAAGCCTTAAAATATCCTTATGTATGTGACTGCGTGTGTGTACATCAATTTGGACCACGCATGTACAAAAGAAGAAGAGCGACTGTATGTAATTAAAATGATACTGATAGATTTGGCGGTTATGTGATTGTAACTTCGATCCTAGACGCTTAGCCGTGTAGGTTTTGATATATATTAGTTTGAAATTTATAACACAACATGAAAAGTCATCCTGTTTGCACCTCTCTTTTGCAGAGATATTGTCTGTAATTCCATATTCCATCACAACGTATAGAGTACAAATATTCCTCATAATGAGATATTTAAAAAAAAAAAGAAAAAGAAAACTAATTATGTAAAATTTATCCAAAAAGAAAGTAGATAGCTTGCTAAAATAGTATGTAAAAACTACAATTGACTAATTAATTTCCTATGGTTTATATATTTATATATGTATGTATATGTAGAATTTTGTTTGATCACCATAAAAAAAATAAAAAAAAATGGTTTGATCAGATTTCACCCTAGCAATCGGAAACAAATTATTGACAAGTAGCTAAGCTCGCCATAAGATCCATTAAGGAATAATATAGGCTCTTGTACAGCAGTACATAAGTCAATATCAGTAGGCAATGAGATATAAAAACATTCGTAAGTAATCATAACTTATAACTAATCAAGCAGTCTTAAAGCACAGTTCTATCATTTATGAATATAAAACCAAAAAGGGAAAGGAGAGAGACATTAAAGTAAACAAACTAATTAAATAAGTAATTAATAACATTTAAGTACTACATTAATCCAAGAACAAGAAAAAAAAAAAAAAAAGAAGGAAATATACAGGAAGCGGCAAATGGCAAAGAACAAGAAAAAATAGCAACGAGATTCGTGGGGTTTTGGAAATAGAGGGAGATGTTTGTAAAGCCTATGGCAAAACATGGACATGACTTGTACAACACGCACTAGTGGTGCTGTTTCCTTGGTAACATCGAAGTATGGAATCATAATAAATTACTAATCTTGGTTCAACATTACGCACTTAATTTCAAATTTCAGCGTCTTATTTTTATTTTTTATACATATGGCATGTATTTAAATTAGATCAATATGTATGTGTTTATGTATAAACATATATATTTATGTGTTTGTACACATATATATGTATGCATACGCGTATGGGTATATAAATATATATCAACTTGGAACTTGTAATTTAAATGGATCTGGACAAAGTACAAGAAAAAGGATGTGTAATTCCTTGAGAATTTTCCATTGTTTTAAGTGAAAATGATCTTTGGACTTGGTAAGATCACACTACAAATATTGATGCACTTTTGTGTTTCTCTACCCAATGTGCCCTGACCACTAGAAATATGCATATTTATCTTTCAAAACAAAAAAAGAAAAGAAAAGAAAAGAAAAATACATCTTTATCTGAGGATTCCTAATTAACACTTATCCGTACGAAAGTAGAACTTCAAATAAAGCAACTTTACTGATGGGGATTAATTAACAGCTCTGATTTATGCCATGATAACATATGGAATTACCCTTACTTCAGCAGTTAAATTCTTTTTTTTTTATTTGATGATATTTGTCCTTATAATTATATAATTTTCGATTATAATTATATAGTTTTTCGATGTTATGGAACAAGAGTGTTTGATAAAATCAATTTTAACCAACACTTTTGGTTGCTGTAGCTTTCAGGTGCTATAGTGATACGAAAAAGTGAACTACAGCTTAAAGTTTTCAAATGTTATAGTTTTTAATTCAAAAGTTTCAGTTCTAACTACACTTGGTACCCTATATGCGTCTTTTCCTTTTTAACTGTCACGAAACTGTATCGTGAATATTATCTGACTTTTTACTCATAGGAAGTGGTACTTTTGCAATGCTGATTTCCCACATTGTTTAAGCAGCCTTTCATCCTTTCACATGATGAAAGGCTAATTAAGGTCCAAACTGATCTATTAGTGGATTTGACTAGCTGGTATATTTCCTCGCAATTCTCCACCATATTACAAATACATTAGGTTTTGTAGTATCAATTTATCGTCCTTGGACAATTCAAATGAGATTCGATCTTTTAATTATTTCAGCATCAAAATCTGTACACTACTTCATAGATTCGAGCCACATATATATCAAAGTGTTCTGAGTATTTACTTCCTAATTATATAATCAGGTTATTATATTTATATGAGATGATAAATAGTTATTATGTACACGGTCAAAAGAATAGAAAATTTGGACAAACTTGCTTTACGGGGCAGCCAATTTTCACCTATTTTTGCCTTTATTTGTTTAATTATTTTTTTCTTCATGAAAAAGGCCAAATGGGCGCCCCATTTTGGGATTTTTATATTTGTTGTTCTCATTATTGACAAATAGGAGGTAACAAAGTCTAGTACTCTAGACACCTCAAAAAAAAAAAAAAAAAAAACAGTAATTTTGTGCAAGGGAGAAGAAAAACGTGTGTAGTACTGTGTACAATGAGATCACTGTAATCAAACTTGTGCATGGTTTTTGTGTCTTAGCTTGCAAAACAGTTAAGTACCATGTGGTGAAAATTTTATAATGGGAAACGCCATTACTACTATAAACAGGGTTATTAGTGAGGACTTTTTGTAGCAAATATATCTGTTGTGACAAAAATATGTCGTCGTGAATAGTTTGACGCAAAAACTTCATTTGTGACAATAGTTGTTATCACAATTGTATTAGTGACGACATTAAAACGTCGCTACAATTAAGTAGTTAATAGCTTTGTTGGGCTGACATGGATTCATTTTTTTTAGAATGATAGCTTCAAAACATGTCGTTGTAAATGCTTACTCAGATGGTCACGTGGCTTCTTTTTTTGCAACGACTTTTTTCAAAATGTCATCGCTAATAGTTTTGGTTTTTTTTTTAATTTTTTATTTTTGCAATGACTATCAAATACCTTCTTTTTTGTGTGTTTTAAGCATTCATAATATTATAACAAATTTTTTAATAATTTTTATTAAATTTTTAATTTGTTATTTTTATTAATAGTGAAATTTGTTATTTTTATTAATAGATTTTACTACAATATAAGTAAATTATAACAACAAAAATTTAATTAATAATGAAAAATACAAATGATAATAAATTTTTTCATTAATAGAATAAAACCAACATAATATGTAAAAATATTAATAGTTTAGATAAATAAAAACAAAATACAATCTAATCTCTTAAATTTGTAGCATCATTGGCATCATCAATGTTGTTATCAGCAACGTCTAGAGGAGACGGAGGACCTAGAGGTACATAAGGTTGAGGACAAGTTAAGGATCAGAATTGGACATTAGGGTGCAATTGAGCCAGCAACTCCATCATCTTTCTTTGGTTCTGTACATTTGCAAATTTTGCTCGTACGATCTTTGCAAATATTCTTCCATGTGTGGTTCAACACATGCCAAAGATAGACCATCCGACTGGGAGCCAAAGAATGAAGCAGCACTAGAGTAAATCTTTTTCAAGAGTGTGGGGCCTATTCTAGTCTTGTGTCCTATATGTATACCCAACTTGCTTCAAAATTCCCTCATCGTTTGCATCAGATGTAAATGAATTAGAAGCAGACTGTGTTCTCTAGATTGATCTCTCCCTCTCCATCTATATTCTACACAAATAAAAGTAACATATGTAATGAATACACTGACTAATTTGAATAAGAGAAGATAAATAAAAAAATACTTACAAAAGTCTGCTGTGCTTGGGGGTTAACACAAGTGACCTTGTGACAATTATGTCGCCCTGTTGTCTATGACAGACATTGGCTGCTGGGTTATCATGTTGGCTTGTCCAACAATTTAAATGTGTTAGAATTGTATATTCAATTATCAAAGTTAACTTGTCCAACCGGTTCCTCACATAAATCCAACTCTCGTCAATCGGCATTTCAACTATAAACAATAACATACGTAATCATTAAAGTAAGTCATGTCAATGTATATATGCATGCAATTCTATACACTACCTTTACTCTAAACCTATAGGGTAAGGCCTTGTCCTATTAAATATTGTAATTTACGCATTGTGTCACTCATCCCACAGTGCTCTTTTTCTATTGAAATTTTAGTAGCATCTCCCTTTAATTCTCCTAAGTATCACACGTACACCTAGAGAACAAAGAAAGACGTACCAAAACCTCTACCAAAGGTGCGAGTGAAATTGAATGACAAACACATAAATTATAATACCAAACTGTCTAAATAAGGCCATTCAAGCATCGGTCACCACATACCAATCCTCGAACAAGTCTAAGGTCAATTCATACATGCATGTGCAAAATGAAATCATGAAGTCGTACCCATGTACGTTGTTTTTGTGACTATCCAGTCAGTCATATATCAAACTATATTAGAAAAAAGTCTCAAATTTTTTAATTTTATGAAATCGTATCAAATTTTATGTCCAATTTTTTGTATTGTTTCTAATAATTAAAATTAATTGAAAAATTTTTATAAACAATAATATTCTAATTATTAAACTATACAATTTCATATTGATTTTGTTCATTACTTTATAATAACATATAATTCTAATTTAGATTTATTTTTTATACTAATTACTTGTTAATTAAATAATAAATTATTTTATTTTAGATTTATTAATTACTTTTATTTCTTAGAGCAATTCTAAAATAATACTTCTTATAATTTTTATTATATTACTATTTTAATTTGTTAAATCAAATAATATTGTTTCTTAGTTCATTAACTAATTTATGTTCATATTTTTAAATTTTTAAATCACCTAATGTCTTTTAATTTTTTAATTAATTAAATAATTAATTTTAATTTTAAATTTTCATATCCATATTTCAATCTTTTCTAATTATATAACATCTTTTAATTAACTAAATTATTTCTTTTAATAAGTTCAAGATTCTACATGTTTCTTATTTCATTTTTTTATTATTATTGTGCATTATATTAACAAAATTCCTAACATAAACAACTAACTTAAACATAACTTAATTCACTAAAAAAACTTAAACATTATAAAGATTATAACAAAAAATTTGACCAAAAAAAGTTTCAATCAAATATATTAATTCATTAACAACAACCTTATATCAATAAAATTCCTATCACAAAACATGCCATCAAAATTGTAATAACTAGAAAAATATAGAAATTAATAAGTATGATCAATTAAGCATTTTTCTATAACTATACCGTTAATTCATAAGAAAGTATAAGTTTATAATTTATAAATTTAAGTTTCTTTGAGAACTACAAGAAAATGGTAAGAATTCAGTTCAAGGCTACAGATTTTCTACAACGCCTAAAAAATTCACAAGTCTAAATCGCAACTTAATCACAATTTATGATTATGAATTTTCTCAATTAACGTGCATTTTGAAAGTCTTAATAGCTATAAGACTTTAAAAATAAATAATATTATAAATGTATAATTTTATATACTTTATATATGAAACGTATAATAAAATCAATGTTATGATAGTATACTTGGATAATTAAAATAATTATTTCAGTGTGCTAAATTAAGCTTTTATGATTTAATAATTCTATATACGGGTCAAAGAAATGACATTTATAAGAATCTCAATTAGAATGAGTATATTGAGATTTATTGATAAAAAGAAATTTTTGATTCATGACTATTATACAGAATTTCTATATGATGACAGTTTGGCAATAGAAATTTAGATCAAAAGTAATCAATAGCTCAACACTATAATTCAGAAATGGTGAGCATAAAGTTAATGTATGCAAAATATATCTCAATTCTCGTAAGATCACAAGGCATGATATGAATTTTCTAAAGGAATTTAGAAATTCAAGAATTCACGATACTTATACATTCATAGTTAGTTATTTATAAGTGTAAATAATTGTGTGCAATTAATGATGATGATGATGATGATGATGATGATTATTATTATTATTATTATTATTATTATTATACTTATTATTATAAAAATGCTAATGAAGTCCAAAAATATTACACAAGCCTTTAAGGCGAATACAAAATCACAAAGGGATAAATTGCAATCTGCAGAGTGATTACGGAAAGTTTAAAAAACATCTATAGATTGAATGTGGACCTATAAATAGTTTTTACGATATACAGCTCAGTTTATACCCATAGCACGAAATTGTGCAAAGTCCAAATTTTGAATTAAATTGACTTGCAGATAGTCAATTAAATTTGCAAAATTTTTTATGAATTATCACTTTTTTTATTTTTATGATAAAATTAGAAGTTTTTAATATGAAAATTTTAACGAAAAATATACGTTTTATTTCTTAGCTAGCATTTTAATATTAAAAATTTATGAAATATTATTTTGATCAAGAAATCAATTTTCAAGTTTTGATCAAAGTTTTAAATATAGAATATTATTTTAGAAATATATATATTGTAATGACCAAGGGAAAATTCATAAATAAAATTTCATATTTAATTGGGTTTAATTAATAAATTTACCCTTATAAATTGTATGTTTTTGTAAAATAATGATAATGTATAGATAAGTAACATTAATAGGAAATTTTATTGTAACCTTGATGTGATGATGGATATGGTTAAATACATATTTTGTGAGCTTGAATGCTCAAAAATTTATAAATAATATCCATAAAATAAATTTTATATCACCATTAATTATAGTATTATGATATAAATTAATGAATGATTGAGGTATAGATAAGATAGAAAAGCACGCCAAAACCTAAACAGTGTTTGATGTAGTGTAAGTTACTGCTAAGGTAAACACAGATATAAGAAATGTTGTGTTTGGATTTTAAAAGTGACCCAAAGGATAGGTAGGAGATTTTATACTACTCAAGAACACAATTTTTACTGATTTTACCCTAATAGTATAAGAAAAATACTGCATAGGAAAAAAATTATACAGTGTAAAGTTTTGGGGCCCGCCAAGTGGACACCCAATGAAGTAGGATTGGGCCACCGTATCATATGTGGCCCAATCATGTTTGACCACCCAAAACTTGATTTCCATAGCGACTCACCCATTTCTTAAAAAAAAAAAAATTTCCCATGAGATAAGTTTTACTTAAAGACTTAAAGTGAGCAAATTTTTTTATTCCTTCTCCCACCTATACTCGGCAGCCCCATGACTTCCTCTCCCAAAATTTTGTTCAAAACAACACCTCACAAATCTCTCTCCAATCAAGTTACAAGCTTTAAAGATCAAGGTTTTACAAACTTTTCAAGGTAAAAACTAAAGTTTTCCTCAAGTTTTTTAAGGGCTTTCATGGTTTGAGGAGGAGAATTTGATAAGGAATTCTTTTATGTGAAACGTGCGTAGGAAAATTTCAAAGAAGCCCTTGGAAGGCTTAGGACCACCAATTTCTCTTTTGGTAAGTTTAATTTCTCAAATTTAAAGTTTATTTGGTTTTTTTGTTTTGGTTTTGATTGTTTCAAAGTCATGTAATTATTCAAGGGAGTTTGTGGTTTGATTCCTTGAGTGTATGGTTTATGATGTGGTTGGATTGTTGAAATTAGGGCTTAAATGCAAAAATGATCATTTGGTGTGAAAATAGGGTAATTTTTGTAAATCGTGATGTTAGTTTTTAAAGAATTGTGATTGGGCATGAAAATGAATTTGGAAGGCCTTGAACCTATTTTCACAGTGTTAGAACTTCTGTTTTAAAGCTGATTTTTACAAAATTGCCGAGGGACTAAATTGTAAAGAAAATTGTTTTCTTGGTAGAATTAAAAATGGGCTGAAAACTCCCTTATACAGTGGAAATTTTAGAAAAGTTGAAAATACAAAAGTTGTAGATCTTGATGAAACTATTATAGTACGAGGATAGTTTGTCAAAATTCCTCACGTTTGTGAGATATAATTTTTCCAAGATTTATTAAATTGAAAAAAAATTCAAGGGGAAAAAATGTCATTTTGCAAAAGGAATTTAGGTATAGTATTTCAAGCAAATTTAATCCTTATGAAAAATGAGAATTTATGGTTTAAAAAGATTATTTTTGTTTTGGGGATAAAATAGTCAAAATTTTCAAATCCACGGTAAAACTGCAAACTTTGTTAAACTTAGGCTTTAATGCAAAATAAGAAAACCCGACACCCTAGGCTATTGTTTTAAAGCTAATGAGCAACAATTTTCATCAAATAGCAAAATTGGGCTCGAGAAATGTATAGGACCCACTAAGGGTAAAATCGTAATTTTTTCACAAAATATCCTGAACGGACCCGAAATGTTTGAAATACAAAAAAAAAGATTATTAGTAAGATTTTCTCCCTTCGTTAGAAACAATAGGGTAGAATAAGCTGAGAGGGAGTGAATCTGTGATTGCCGGTGTAGTAGACTCTAGAGCAACTCGATTTATTAATTGATGAATGCTTGTATTGACATATAGATAAATAGTGATAACTTGGCTCATGACGATATAATTGGCCAAACAGGACACTAGAAGATTAAGAGAAAGAAACTGAGGTTGGTCTATGCAACAGCCTATACAAGTAAGTTTTAAACCCACCTACAGTATGAAATAGTAGGTTTAAAGGTATAGTATACTTATGTGAATATATCTGTGTGTGTTGCACAATGGAGAGCGTATAGTGTGTATGTATTTTGACATGCATGGTATGATCACTAAAATAACTAGACTAGTAAACGGATCACCAAAAGTAAGAAAAGTGTCGTACCAGCTCCCGACGCAAAGGGGAGTTTAATGTTAAAGTTAAGTTACGGTCTTGGTATTACGAAGACCTATGTGCGCTTATGGTATGAGCACTTAGGCCCTAGTTAAAGATAAGGCATAATAAGAATAAAGAATGTTCATAAGAGAGCATAATTGGATCATACATTTTAGTGAATATTGCATGTGGGCTATGTTTGGACTTACTGGGCATCAGCTCACTTAGTCATTCAATGCTGTAGGTATTTCAACTAAGAGGTTAGAATAAATTTATTGATGAGTTGGCGACGGAGATATGAGCCTTGTGCAGACAGGGAGTGGATACTGCCACTATTATGTTTTCTACTTACCATTTATATTAAGTTATTTTTGAACTAGTTGTAAACTAAGTTAGAGTAATATCAATAAGAGAAAACCCTTTTGTGAATGCTACGTTGATTATATAAAAACATATGAAAAGAGTTTAGTTATATGTATATGTATATATATTAACAAAGAAAAAAAATTTCGAGATTTTTCATAAATACGTAAGTAAAGAAATTGATTAAGCATGGTATAAAAAGGCGGGTCGTGACATATATATAGTGAAAATAGTAAATCACCAATTTTAAAGACAAAAATGTCAAAGTTTATTACTTTAGAATAAAATCATGAAGTCCATAAAGTATGATAAATTCATGAAAATAATTCTATGTAGTATGGACATTTAAAAGGATAGTAATACGGTAAAACAATTAGAATTATTTTTCTTATTTCTAGAAAAATAAAGAATATTACAATTTTAAAAGTACAGTTATGTTTATAAAAATTTCAAAGTTTACGGATCAAAAATATGATCAACCTGATCATGACACATATTAAAATCTATGGACCCATGACAATGTCTATATATTCATAGATACAAAAAAAATCTAAGCTAATCAAAATTAGCCATACTCTCTCTCTATACTTTTTCTTTGCCATCCATGGCCAAAAACTCAACTAGAGATTCTGACCTTCGTTTTCGACATAGTCAGTGTCAATGGATAGATCATAACAAGTCAAGTCTAACGACATGTGGTGCTAGTTGTAACTCCACCAGAGTAGCCCGCAATTGCGAAAATCCACTATCTTTTTGGCAAGACTTCTCCACTGTCTGAGCACCAATTGATGAGTCTACAGATTTAGCTCAACGAAAAGAAGAATATGGCACTAGCCTCATGGGTCAATTCTAGCTAGAGAAGCTCGTTGGAATTGCTCGTTGCCGCCCTTCTAGCCACCGTCGATCTCACCACTTACAGTGCATTGCTGCCTCTATTCGCTTCAGATGGCAATGGCAAGTGAATTCCAGCACCCAATTACACCGCAACTTCGACGTTCATCGAAGACCGAAGACGCCCATCACCACCAACATAAGGGATTTTGAACTCATTCTTTCTGCCGTCGTTGAGGTCAATTGACCTCACTTTCATGCTTAAAACATCATGGGAAATGTTTTTCCCATTTCAATTTCATGAAAAAACAAAGATTGATCGAGACCCAAAGCCGCCATCGTCAACTGCCTCTACCATCTCGATTTCCACCTATTTTGATGATGTTGAGGCCCATCATTGGAGGGGAAACACTTAGAGGACCCCAAAAAGTGAAAACCTAAGTCAATTTCAAGGTTCATTTGCTGGAAATTGTAGCTTGACATCCCACATTTCCACCATCGGTGAACCTATTGATCTGCTGTGATGGAGGCTGATTTTGGTGAAATTAACTACAACAATGGAAAACGTCAAGAGCCAAAGCACCACTACCATCCAACAACTAGAGCCACCACATGCGCCACCACGGGTGGCTAGTTTTTGGCGAGGCTCGAGTTTTGTAATCCTGACCTTCAATCGACAATCCAAGACCACCTTCTGGCTTGTTTTGACATTCTGAATGTGATGGTGTATTCTATTCGAGCGAATTGCACTCTATTAGAAATCATCTGATACCAGCTGCACATGAATCAAGGCAACACAGACTGGAGTAACGGTGTCCAAAAAGATATTCACAGCATTTATAAATCTTCAAGAAGCATTTTTAGCTACCCACGGTCCTTGTTGGACCATTATTAAGGAGGTTGCTTAGACTGTAAAACAAGCGAGATACAACTAGTCCAGCTTAGCTTGGAATCCAGGTAAGCAGAAATCTTGCCTATAATATGAACAATTTTAAATAAAATGTTTTACATATTTTATAAAAATTATGAAATGTATGCTCAGTGATATGTTATGTTATGCTAGTTATGATAGATTGAATTATGTTAGGTCTTAAAATGGCATACCATGTCATGATACTAAGTGATGTCATGGTATGCTGTATTGAGTCATGTTATGATTAAGATTTGTGAATTTTATGTCATGCCATATTTTATTATGTTGTGATTATGCCATGATCAATATGTGATATATGCAGTAATAAATTATACTGCTTAGTCACTTTCAAGTTAAGCTTGTTTACGATTTATGATTTAGGAATTAAGATTCGTGATGCTATGTGGTAACATGTCCTACTGCATACACACAATAAGTTAAGGGAAAGAAATAAGACAAGATAAGTTAAGGGTATCATTCCGACATCTCAACCTATGGAGAGGTATTATTTTCAATTCAGTTTAAGACCTTGTAGTTGCTGGGGACCTTGCAAACTCTAACTTCTTAAAGATCGCACAAAACTCATCAATTGGTACGAATACCTATGCCCAAATAGTAAGATAAGTTAGAGCTTAAATACTTAAGCATAAAATAAGTCGATAAGCAAGCATAAAATGCTCATACATGTTTTTATAAAATGTTTTTAAATATGTCTTGTGAGTCTAATTTCCTACTTGTTGAGTGAAAGCTCATTTAGTTATGTTCATGCTATGGGTAAGGAATCGGTCAGCAACCTTGGTGGATAGTGATGCACAGTAGACGAATAGTGGAGATGTCATAACCCCAAAACCAAAGGTAATGACTTAATTAAAAGAAATATTTTTAAAGATCTAGAAAGTCAAAATACTTGGAAACTGTAGCGAGGCCCATAAAATTTATAAAAAAAAAATTCCTTCAAACATGCTCTAGAGTCTTTAATGCTAAATAAAATACAAAAAATAAAATTTAAAATGAAAAATACAAAGCTTTAAATAAATGTTTATAAAATAAGCGTAAATATAGCTGTACAGCTTTAGTCAAAGTAAATAAAATAAAATTCAAATAACAAATAAAACAGGATTTATAAAGGTTCAATCATCTACTGGGAGTGTTCAATTCTATGTATCATCTATGCACCAACGAAGTTTGAGAGGAAACACCAACAAGGTTGCGATGAGCATTGACAAAATCCATAACATAGAGGATCAATCGATTAACCTGAAAGAGAAAGTATGGGGTGAGTACACAGTGCCTAATAGGAAATCTATTACCCTTCTCTTGGTTTTTTTTTTTTTTTACTAATATTATTACATAAGATTATTATATAGTTAACAAACAAATTTTTCATAATAATGTGAAAATTTATTGACTTCTCACTTTATTAAGCAAATCACTAATTCTAAAATCTGTAATTCGTCACTCAAAATCTTCACACACGTCCTGGGTTGTTAGTGAAGGAAATGAGGGATTTATAATATTCTGTTATGATCCAAATGAGCATCCTATGTCCGTTGTACTCCAAAAAGGCAACTTGTAGGATAGGCCAAATAGCATAGACAGTACCATCAATATGAAATGTCTGTTGTGCCTAACAAATGAGCACATCGTGAGATATAACTACAATAATCACTTTGGATGGCCTTAGAAATTGCTCGACAGCGCCATGTAAGATCTCAACAAGTATAGAATCAGGTTATAATCAATCTGACAACTAAAATTCATCCCACATCATTCTATCTATGTTAGTTAGTTTCTACTGAAATTTTGGCAGCACAATGGCTGTTTTTCGACTAAACCAAAATTTTAAACCTACAAGTAAATGATTCACAATTATATTATGGTATGGTATAACTTCAAGACATACTACCCAGAGCAATTTTATTATATCACATAACAAGATTACACCTTACATCATTTGCCATTCCATCCACATAAGTCATATCATAAAAGTTCCAATTTCAAGGCCAAGCTCAACATTATTTAATTGTTCTTAATCCCAATTAGCAATAAACATATAGGTATTTAACACGCATATAAAAAACCAAGATCCAGATCAAAATGTATTTAAAACTAATTCAATAACAAATTTTAGATAATAATAGTAATAATAACAACAATAAAAATAATAATGAATAATAATATCAAAGACAATAATAACGACAACAACAATATTCATAACCTTAATAATACTAATGATGATGATGATGATGTTGATGATAATGATAATAACAATAACAATAACAATAGCAATAACAATAATAATACTAATGATGATGATGATATCATCAACATATGATCATTAACAAAATCAACAACATTGACACTGACAAGAACAAAAACAACATCGACAACAACAATGATAACTTATAGTCCAATAAACTATATATATATATTTATATTAAGATCCATATCATTTAAATTCCTAATTTATTTGCTAATCAAATGAAATATCATGAGAGATGAGTAATAGAATTCTTACTAGCTTAGTCGACGACATTTGGCGACTAAAAGATTTGAAACATAGTCGCTGTTAAAACTTTGAATAGCCGAACTTGGTCTTTAGAATTTTATCTCACAAATCCGATACCATAAATGTGTCTGGAACTTTAGCAACAGGCCAAAATGACATCTTCTTTAATTTAGTGGTCGGGATCAACCGTTGACCACTGTTGACCAAGAGTTGACCAAGGTTGATCGGCGAGGTGGCGGCAGATATTGGTACCAAAATGAAGTCTCAATGCGAAGATCACCATTCCAAAATTTGTTTTTTAAAATAGAGCTCGAGTTGCTGGAAAACAACATAAAATTGATAAGGGAAGTGGCAGAGGCTAGGATTTTTCCAACGACGATAGAGGTGGAAAAGGGACGAGTTTTGTTTTGCTTGATGAGAGGAACACAACGGTGCAAACAGGCTGGAGAAACGAGGCCGAACGATGTTAGAATATGGTGCCAAAAGCCAAGGAGGCGTTGTGAATTTGGCTCATTTCCAGTGGCTGGCGGCGAGCATTCATGGACGGCGTGTGCAAGGTGGCAACCGCTGAAGGTGGGATGGCCAGAGAAGGCAGCCACGATGGGGGGGTGGCTCCTCTCTCTTTCTCTCTGTGTGCTTTTGTCGTGTAGGGAAAAAGAAGAAAGAAAAGAAAGAAGAAAAGAAAAAGAAAAAGGAAAAAGAAAAAGTAGTGAGGGAAAAAAGAATGGGGGCTTCACTTAGGGAGGATTTGATTTATTCAGGTCCTCACGTTTTTCTTTTTGAGTTGAAAATGAGCCTTCAATGAAAAAAAATAAGTTTTCTAACCAAAAGTTGTTGAAATTTTCAAATTTGCCTAAAATTTTTGAAGTCTTTTCAATTAAATCCATGGGTTTTATAGGAGATGGGAATGGATATCGTTTACACAAAAGTAATATATTTCCATGTTTTAAATTTATGAAAAGTTAATGGATTTTAAGATTTTAGTTTACGAAATTTTATGCATTTTAATTTATAAAATTTCATGCATTTTATTTTACAAAATTGTGTATGTATTACTAAGTAACTGAAAGTATGTAAGTATGGTTTAGAAACCGAGGTTGTAGCCATACATCCTTAGTTTAGAGAAGTTTTAATATTTTAAGATGTCGTAGCAGAAATTGTAACAAAAATACTGAAATTTCTAGTAAGAAGTTACAATGATTAATTTTAAAAAAGTTTTTAAGGTTTATTTTAATTTCAAAAAACATTTTAAAGAAATAATTTTAAATAATTATCTTATGTTTTAAAAGAAAATATTTTAATAATAAATGTTTCTCAATTTAAATTAAGAAATGTATTAAAAAAAAGTTTTAAGAAATTATTATTATGTTAGCATTTATAAAATTAAGTTTAAAAAAATAATTATTATGTTAAAATATAATAATTATTACTACGTTTAAGGGAAATAAATATTTCCTTAAAAGAAATATTATTTCTTTAAAAAGAAATATTATATGAAACCATTTTTAAGATTCTTTAGAAAAAAAAATTTATTCCACAATTTAAGTAATTTACGTTAAAGTATGTTTAAGTTCATAATTATATAGTTAAATAATGGCCATGCAAGTAGGGTCATTATAAAAATCACTTAAATCAACAAACAAAATTAAGAAAATTACAAATCATAACCATAAGCATTATTAGAACATAATCACAATCACACCACCTTATATCAACAAAATCACAATGCAAATTTCCCAACATTACACAAATTTCTCAACAAACACAAACACATTCCACAAATTCTCAACATTATACAACTTTCTCTACATTTTTCAATAGTTTTCAAAAAAGCAAAAAAAAAAAAAAAAAAAGAAGTAAAAACTTATAAAATATAATACCCTCTAAACCGAGGGTTGGAAATTCAAGGGTTGGTAGCAAGAAGACAATGGCGACGAACGGTGGTTGGAAGAAAACTGAAGGAAAATTTGGTTTTTTTTTAAAGAATTTTGGGAGATATTTTTGAGAGTTTTATTGGGGATTTTTGGTTTATAGTAATATCTTGATTGCTTGTGAAAGAAAATGGGTTTTTCTAAGGATCTGAGAGGGATAAAACCAGGAGAGGTTAAGAGAATTAGAGAAGAGGAGAGAAGAACTAGGGAATAATGGAGGAAACAGGTTCCGCGTTCTAGATTACATGCAGAACTTTTTGTGACAACATATGTCGTCGCAACAAGTCCAAAATATTGTCACAATTATTAATCAAGACGACGCCGTTTAGATTTGCTAGGGAAAGAAATTAAAGATGGTTCTAGAAATACCTTTTGTGACGACTTTTTTGCGATGGCAATTTTTTAAAGTCGTCGTAAAAATTTTCAAAAACCGCCAAATTTTTTGCCAAAATATTAAAAATGCAAGTATTTAAGAGTCGTCACAAATATCTTTGAAATAAATATCTCTGACTCGTCAGAGCCTATTGTATTCTATTAATATTTGCGACGATATTGTCGTCACAAATATGTGCAAATTGGCGCTGAAATTACTTATTGCATTAGATTACTTTTTGGTGCCATTAGGTAATTGCGACAACAAGTTAAATGTTTAAGTACATTTTCTATTTTTTTTTTTGTGATCACTTATCATCGCTAATACTTTATTATATTTGACAACATATCATTATTATTATGTTTTGCGATGACATTTTTGAGGTAAATAAATTTGAGTTAGTTGTCGTAAATATTAAATTATTAGCAATAACAAATGTCGTTGTTAATAGTGTCATCGCTAAAGACATTCTTTGTGGTAGTGCCTTGCTGATAATATAATTGTATTGGGATTCATTACCATTTCAATAATAATTTTTTAGTTATTTTGGTGAGAATTTTACCACATCGACAAATTGGGCAAACAAAGAAGACTGCTTGGAAAACATTTCTTCATAGTGGACCGGAGCTCTTCGCATGGATTTACGAGAAACATATTAATGACAAATGTTACAGTGAATGTACTTTTTTTTAGCACAAATGATTTATATTGGCCACCATTCATCGCTTTTCGCTGGCGGAAACTGGAAAATTAATAGATTTTTCGGTCACTCTGAAAGTAAATGTACAATATTAAAGATTGCTCCTTAATGGTTTTTGCGCTTATGGATTAAGTCTTTGTTATTAGTGCTTGAGAAATATCGGGATTAAGTTAACACAAAAATGACAACATTTTTTTAGACTTCTAAAAAAAATAACCCTATGACTACGGCATGATTCTAAATGATAAAATTTTCATCAAATTACCTACATTATTATATGTGTTATAATTCATATATAATGTAACAATATAAAAGTACTGTTTCTTCTTACCAATATATAAATACATATATATATATATATTTCTTTGTTCATATCCTACCTTTTTTTTTTCGGTAATTTGTGATCTTGCAGCGAAGAAAAAATAGTGTCCACATATTGGGATTTCGTCCACAATTAATTAATAATCACGAGAAGTTGACAATAAGGACACGAAGAACCTTTATTCACAGATGCATCATGGTATTCTTTTTTTTTTTTTTTTTTGAGCAATAGGCTTTTCATGGTTTGTTCTTCTATTCCCAAGAAATTATTATGCTTCATAGCTTCGATATACTAAAGACCATAACTTTTGCTTTACTACAACAAGATCATCATGTCCAATATTTCTACTTTGCCCTACTTCAAGTTCTGGGACAACCGCGAGAAAAAAAGGACTGATTCTGAACATTTCCCTCTTTCCTTGTGTGGCCCCTCTTCTTAAACACTTATAAACAAACAAAATAATCTATAATAGTTAGCAGCATTTTTTAAATAAAAAAGTAGCACTTATTTTAGGAGCTAAGAAGTTCGATCATATCTATCTAGTCTTTCTCAATGTCGCAACCAAATTGTAAAAAATAACTTTATTACTTTTACCATATATGGACTAATTTTCTCACTCACAATTATCCATTTGTATATGTACGTTATATCTGTCTCAAACAAGGCACCCAAACCAGTCAGATATTTTTAATATTTTTTATTCGTTTAGGTAGCATTGTTCATATATTTTTGCAACACTTAATATACTAACGTAATGTTCAGTGGTGTTTGACAATGTGAATTAGAACCAAACATTTAATTGCTACAGTATAAAACTTTCATATGCTATAATGCCAAGAAAAAATACGTTACAATATAAAGTTCTCACATGCTATAATGTTTTCAATCAAAAGTGGTTTAAACTATTGGTTTTAATTAATACTTTTAAACACAATATTAGTTATAAATATAGTCTAACATTTAAGCGATACACTTAAGCAAATGGAATTTTATACAAATTAAAGTATAAACGATGTCATATTGATGACAAAAATGTCAGGAGTTGGATTTAAGACTTTTTCAATGCACATTATTTAAATTAATTATATTTTCATACTAAAACCTTTTTTTTTTCCCCCTAAGTGAGAAACGAGTAGTTGGATGGTCTTTTTCTTTTTGGTACACAGAAAAGATGTTCAGCGTGAGTACAGGAATAAATTCGCTTTTTTAACTTCACTTAATATCGACATCTAACTCTTGCAGCTTGTACAGTACTATTGTTCTTCCCGCCGGTTACGATTATCTTTTAGCATCTAAAGAAATCCCGCAAATACTTGCAAATTGTCTCCATTCTGATACATATCCATGAAATCATCAACTACTTATAAATTGATTAATATACATGATTAAAACTAATTTTTTTGATACAAAATAGTGCAACATATAAAAATTTTATATTAAATAATTTTTTATTTTTTATTATAATACATATATGTTTTATATTGTTTACGCTTAAAATTCTAGCCTACTTGTTAAACATTTAAAACTCCCTGCTAATTTGAGCCCTAACAAAAGTCCAAATTGGCAAAACTCTGGCCTCATGATGATCTCTCTCTCATGTTGCCTCACATATATAATTATTGAGAGGGCCCCACTCTTTTTTCCCAACTTTGGATGTCATCCATGCAATAGTTCTCATTAAACTGCATATATCTAAAACTAGACTTAGGATCTAGGTGTACTAGCAAGCATTAGGTGCCAAAGGAGAGTTCTGTGGACAGACTCTTGCCCAGTTTTGCTGCAGCTGATTGATTCCCTGTAATGCTTGTGTTCCCCCGTGTACCACTTTCATTTTGTCCCAGTGACCGAATTGTTAACGCCCTAATCCTATTTTTTATCTTCTTTTCCCCATAATTCCAACTCTAATTTCCACTTCCATAGAAGAAAAAAAAATAGAAACTTAAACATGTGTTTGAAATGTTAATAGAACTAATTGGTTCTAACTAATTAGAATGTAAAGCCTTAAACAACTACAATAAAAAAAAAATTTCTATATTAAAAAGCTATCACATGCTACAATTTTTAAACTTAACACTTTAGTTTTAATTTAACTTGTCAAATAGCCCCTAAAAGCTTGTTTGGAATTGAATCAAAATTTTCCGTTGAAATCAATTTTATTACAAAGTTATCTCTCTCAAAATTTAAATTAATGTAGTATTTTTAGTTCAAATCTTTGTTTAAACCTTACAGACTCTAACTTCTTTTGTTTAAGTTTTATTAATGGATGAAAATATTTCAATTTATTATAAATTTCAACATTGAAGTCTATTGATCATCATGTCTTGAAAAAACAACAATAATTGTTAATTAAAAAAATATAATTCTTAGTTTTTAATCTAGAAACTTTAAATGTATGTTTGAAACATTTATTTTAATTTTATCCCTCTCATATTTTGTGGACAAAAATAGGATGAAAAGACACAAATAGCCTGATATAATTGCCAAACTTATTTTTAAACATTTAAAACCTGAAATCTTGAAACATAAAATTTCCAAGACGTGAAGTTTTTAGTTTTTAAGAAATAATTTTCAGAAATGTTTCTTAAGAAATTATATTTTTAAAAATAGTTCTAATTAAAGATGTCTTTGGATTTTCTTTATTCTTTGTCCATAAAATTGAAAAAAAAAATTAGATTCAAAGAATAATTTTATATATTCCAAAAAAATTAAATATAAAAAAACATTTTGACAAAATAAATTAAAATTAGAATGCATAGCTATGTAATTACTCCTGTTATTATAAAATGCCAGTAATCATTATTAATTCAATAAGACGGCTCAATTACAAAGCAACTATTCACTTATTAGTCAAACAAGTTTTCTGCAGATTGCAAGACAACTACACAATTACATAATTTTAGGCGGCAAAATACAATGTTATTAATTAATTAATGAGTTAACAGATAATCTCTAATTTACATATATAATTAGCAGCTGTGTAAATGTCACTCAATATGCCTTTTTAAAATGACTGTATATATATATATATATATATATATATATTAATGGCTGATATGATCCTCATGACGACCCATATCAGAAGCACTGGAAATGAATAACACCTAGTACCATAGGGGTAAGCTGTGTGAGCAGTGAGATAATAATCCCAAAAGCCAATATTCAAGAGAGAGCGAGAGAGAGAGAGAGCGAGGAAAACAAGAGTATTACCTATGAAACAGTGATGGTGAAAGGAACTAAGAAGGGACACTCCCTGAGCCGGTAGTGAACCAAGCCGACCGGGGCGCGCCCAACAAAGCAAATGTTGGTTTTTTCATTTAACATTCAAACACTATTTGTTTCCCAATGAACGAGAGAAAAAGCCAAATGTGTTAAGCAAATTAATAATATTGATGAGATCGAACTCTCTCCTCCAAAACTCTGCTGGATCTGCTTCATCAGTTCATGTGTGATTTTGGGGTAAAAGTCCAATCACTCTCTCTCTCTCTCTCCCCATTGCGTGGGGGTTTGGAATGACTTTTATTTGGACTGTGGTTATGGGGACAAACCTACTTTCCTAATTCACTGCTGATCACTTTGTTTTTAGGCCCTCTTAAATGTTACTTTCCTAATTGATATTAGTTGTTTCAAAGTAGTACTTGACCTTCTTGAACTCTCTAATGAGTTGGTGACTGACGAGAAAAGGTTATAATTATTTCTTTTTCTTATTTTTTTACTTATTATATTTGCGGTGGATCGGTTACTCTAATAACTTGTTTGAAAGAGTAGTTAAAAGTACAAATTAAAACTAAAAATATTACAATATACGAAAGAAAACACAGAAGAAAACTTGATTGGAACACACGGTAATACATGTGGTTCAATAACGAGCTTGGTTCTCTAATTCCCAAGATAATCTCAGTACTAATACCGTTCTCCTGCCAAGCACATGGTTCCACATCTCTCTCTCTCCTTTTTACTCAATAGGGTTTTACTTTATCGACCTTGATTCTGTACATGACCCCCCTCACGCTACTACATTCAATTTGGTGATCTTGTTCAATCTCCACCCCTATTAACTTTTTGGTCACCTCTCTCTGTCTCTCTCTATCTCTCTCTCTCTGTTCCTTGTCTGTCTATATTAACCTAATAAGCCCATCTACCCAACCCACTTTGTCGTTCCCACAGCCCTTTCCTTCCATCATGACTGATCATCCTTATTCCAACAATCACTTGAATGGTTGGTTGAATCTCAACCCAGTTAATCATGATCATCACCACCAATATAATCACTATCACTACTTCTCGTCTTCCACTGCCACTAATTTTAACCCTAATTATTTTCCTTCCTATCATCACTACTACACTAACAACAACAACAATATGATCAGCCAAAACAACATTTCATCATCATCAACAATATCATTACCTCCTCCTCCTTCTCCTCCTCTCAAAGAGGCTCTTCCTCTACTCAGCCTTAGCCCTACAAGACATGATCATGATCATCATGATCAAGATCATGATGACCAAGAATCCTCCTTCTTCAATAATATTATGGAAATTAAAGAGAGATCAGATCAAGAAGAAATAGCGAATATTAGCGGCAGTATAAGTACTACTGGAGACCATGAAGAAGAAACAGTTACTGTTGCTTTGCATTTAGGGCTTCCAAGCCCTAGCGGTGCTTCTGCTGAATTAATCTCAAGGCTGTCTTCCACAGAGATTTCAGATAAAGAAGCTGATCAAGATCATAATCTGTCTGTTAGCTCTTCTGGGTATAATTCAAACAGATCACTCAACAAGGGTCAGTATTGGATCCCTAACCCTGCTCAGATTTTGATTGGTCCCACACAGTTTACATGCCCTCTTTGCTTCAAGACCTTCAACAGATATAATAACATGCAGGTATATACTATATAATATATAATAATTTTTTATATATATAGCCAATTTCTTATATAATTAACCATTCACTATACATGATCACGTGTGTGTATATATATATATATATATGAAGGGAAAAAAATAAAAAAAAAATAATTCCCGATATATATTCTCCCTTTCCCTTTTCCCCTCTCTGTTCACTTTCTCATTTTCCTTCTGATTTCGCTGAAAAAGAAAAAACTTGTTCCTGTTTTTGCTTTTCTTTACCTATAACTTATTAGTCTTTAACTTTTATTATACGTTGGACTAATGAGATTAAAGTTGGATATGTGTCCTTAGCGTTGTTTTTCTTTCCCTTACCGTTACTTTAATCACACTTCCTTTTCATATTTTATATGCATTTGGTTTGACACTTTGATTATTTTTTTCTTCTTTACCTGTAAATTTTTTTCTTCCGCGTACCATGCCCTTTTTCAAATTTCTCCTTTTCTGCATGATTTGTGGGCTTTGGGATTTAAAAACAAGACTAAATCTATATACCTGGTCCAAGCCAAGTTCTCTTTTATGTGATTGAACTACACAGCCAATAATTCAACTCATGAAAAGGAACCACACAGCCATTTTGCCTTTTGCACCTTGAAGTTTGTGTTTATTACACTTTTGCGGGAAGATATCTCAGTTTCTTTCAGGCTTCAGATGATGATCTTCATCAGAGCCTAGAGGAAAAAAAATAGAAAAAAAAATTTAGAAAATTAAAAAAAAAACCTTCTTTTCTGAACACACAACCTGAAGAGATAAATCCAACTGATACATTTTTTCGTCTATGAATAAATGTTCCTGTACATAATGAATTCCCATTTTTAACTCTTTGTTATATCCAAGAACCACATTGTCTCCCTCCTGTTTTTAGACCAAATGCATATATACAATTGAGGAATAGAATTTGTGTTAAAAAATGTAAATTAAATTGGGGAAGAAAGATGCTCATAATCGGCATATGTATTTATTTACCGGTTGTTTGGTTGAGTGGTGAGAAATACGGTTTCCACTACAGACTTAGTTATCAACAGTATAAAATTTTCATATGTTACAGTAACAATAAAAAAAATTACTTTAGTGTAAAACTCTCACATATTACACTAAAAATAATTCTAACCAATGATTTTCACCACCTTTCTAAATACCCTTTAAAGAAACACTCTAATTTCTTGTTCTTGTTCCTCTTCAAAAAATTGAGTGGTGTCTATATGTGAAGATCACATGTAGGCATATAAATAGCCCCTAGTCAAACTCTCTCTAATTTTCTAAGTTTTTTCCCCTTATATTATAGGTAAATCTTGACAAAAAAGAAAGAAAAATAATTTCGATTGTGCTTTTTCATTATCAATATTGTGACTAATATAACATACATTATACATTACATGTTGATTATATCGAGTGTGTCATCAATAATATATACTATAGATGCATATGTGGGGGCATGGATCACAGTACAGAAAAGGGCCAGAGTCACTAAGGGGAACACAACCAACAGCAATGCTTAGGCTGCCATGCTTTTGCTGTGCACCAGGTTGCAAGAACAACATAGACCATCCTCGGTCAAGGCCTCTAAAGGACTTCAGAACACTCCAAACGCATTACAAGAGGAAGCATGGTATAAAGCCCTTCATGTGCCGCAAATGCGGTAAGGCCTTCGCAGTTAGAGGCGACTGGAGAACTCACGAGAAGAACTGTGGGAAGCTCTGGTACTGCTCTTGCGGATCCGATTTCAAGCACAAGAGGTCCCTCAAGGACCACGTCAAGACCTTTGGGAATGGCCATGCGGCTTATGGGGTTGACTGTTTTGATCATGAAGATGATGATGCTGCCTCAGAGATTGAGCAAGATAATAATATTATTATTGACTCATGAACAATATTAAAATATATTTCTCTTATCTAGCTAGCTAGTATAGTGGCTTTTTTTCCTTAGATATCAAAGTTTGAGCTCATTAGATGATATAATGGCTCCACAAGTAGGAGTTTCAGTCCATGTTAAAAAGAGTGAGGGAGAGAGAGAGAGAGAGAGAGAAACACATATTTAATTAAGATCCGTACTACTCCTTGCGTTATATATGCTCAATTAGTTTCTTTCCTTCTCTCTCTCTCTGGTTTACATATTGATCAAGAAGGGTAGAGGATATCAATGTTTTTTTTATTATTATTATTTTTTTGGTAGAGCACATAAGCATTCACACTTTAAATTGATAATTTTGTTTTCCCGTAAGACTTGTTAATTATAATCGATGGAATTTGAAAACTAGCATATCTTTGCATAATTGATTAAATTGAGGTGGGAACTATGAAAGAAAAAAAGTCAGACTGGGGACAATATATTTTTATTCTATGATTTCATCAGTGCATGTGCACAGCCATATTTCATGTCAATATTGTTTTGGAAAAGACAATTAGAATTATAATTGCATGGCAAATATACCCCACGCGGATGTTTGTTGTTATATTATTCATATGTTTGCTTGGTCAAAAAGTATATATAATACATGACGCCCAAGTGAAATATATCTGTACTACTATAATAGTATCCATGGAGACAAATAGATTAACCTCTGTGAATGTGGGGCTTGAGAGATGCTCTTCAGTTATAGCATTACTAATAATCAGTAAACTGCTCAGCTTTTTTTCAGAGCAAATGATGCAATCTCTCTTGGTTTGTGTCATGACTCATGAGAAGAGTTCAACATTGATGGACAGATCATAAATACTATGTTATTATAGATTCATAATAAAAATGAAATTCAAATGATTAGCTTGAGAGAAAGAGAGAGAAAGGGATAAATGGATGAGCAATTGTAGCAGCAGTGATATAAAATATTGTTAATGTTCTTTTTCTTTGCAAAGGTTAAAATTTGAAGGGAAGACGGGATGTAATAGATCTTGTTGGCAGCTTTGTTACTTTTACAGATGGAGAGAGAGAGAGAGAAAGAGAGAGCAGTCAAAAGGTCTCCTCATATGTCATATCAAACTACAATACATTCAGCGTATGCACTGTTTTGTGGGTTCATCGTGTGCTCTATTGAGCTTCTCTTTTTCGGTCCCCCCAAACCTCTCAATCTCTCTCTCACTTTATTATTATGATGAGGGAAGTATCTCAGTTTGACAGACTTACAGATACATCTTCAACGGAACAATGACAAACTGGGGTGATGAAATATGACTAATTATTTATTTAATACTCTAGCAAAAAAAATATTTGTTTGATATATAGTATGTGGATTCTTTACTTGTGATCTTTCGTTATCCAGTGTTATGTCACAGCTTTAATGACAGTTTGTCTGTCGACTGTCAGTTTTGTTTTTCACACAAGAGATATTGACGGATCCTTGTATCGTTATGTGCATCATGTACATTATATATTAATTTTTCTTTTAAGTTCTGTTCTTTTTATTCTTCTTTTTCTTTTCCTTTGAAAAATATAATAATTCTATTTAATCTTTAAGAGTTATAACACTATTGTTAATAAAATATTATGACTTAATTT
The DNA here is from genome assembly GCA_946598075.1 of Artocarpus hirsutus. Taxonomy (NCBI): domain Eukaryota; kingdom Viridiplantae; phylum Streptophyta; class Magnoliopsida; order Rosales; family Moraceae; genus Artocarpus; species Artocarpus hirsutus. The sequence goes on from CAMOHE010047346.1 coordinate 53,238, forward strand.
TAAAAAAATATTACTGGGACTTATAGTATTTATAAGTGGTGGGTTATAATCCAACAAGCATGGAAAGGATTTTTCTATATTCGTATACATAGACTGTGCTAAACCTACCTTGTGAAGTATCCCAAGAATATGCAGACAATCCAAATAGGCCCCAGGAAAAAAAAGAAAAAGGAGCAAATAATATTTTGGCACAAAAGTTAGATTTTGACCAGGTTGAGTGTATTTTATGCATGTCTTTATTCAATCTGTTTCTATAATGGATTAGGCGCAGAGGAGCGTAATGGATATAACTGTGCATTACTTACGTGATAATTAAGTATACCTCTCATAATTTCAAAGCATTTTAGTTCTTTCCTATATTGCCTAACTCTTTTTTTTTTAATCTTTGTTTAATTATTATTGTTCTTTTTTCCTTTGGTTGGCCAGACAAACAAAACTGAGCATGCAAACGCCGGTATGTTGGGGTTAATTGAAGACTTTAGACCTTGTTTGGTTTGTAAAAAAGTGGAAGGATTGATTAGGTTGGAGGATTAGAAGATGAATTTCAAGCAAGATTGTTTGGTGGGGGGATAGAGGAGGGAATTTTTTCGGTAAAGGATTCAAATTCTCCACAAAACTTATAAATTTGGTCCTTAATAGGACAGGAGGAGAAAATTTATTAAAAAAACATACAATAAATAAAGTCCTCACATTTCCTTTTATTTTCCGCATTTGGGCTATAAATCTTTTCTTGCTTCATTTTATTTCCCTCTGACCAAACACAACATAAAAATTTATTCCCAGGCTATTGTCTATATCCATGCACAAGTGGACCTGTGCCCACATATTTCTTTTCATGTCCTTGAAAGATATCTTGTCACGTTAATTAAAATATTTTGATTAATATAATCCTTTAGTGATATAAGATGATATTTTAATTGACTTTGTATTTTAATTCTTAGGACATATGATTATTGAAGGGACATGAAAGATGACAAGAAAAAAAGAAAGTAAGTCGAATCCTTCACGAAAAATGCATGGCCTTGAAACTCTTAATAATATATAGTGGTGAAAGACAAATTTGAAATTTTTGAAGACCAGATCTAAAGTGATCTCATTATAACCTCTATGAAAAGATATTCTTATGATCCGAAGAGTTGAATGGAAATATCCATCTCCAAGGAACGACAAAGATTTCCGCCATGAGAATCAGGAGCAATTTCAATTGACCGTTAAAGAAGGAAAAAGACCCCAAAATATTCTTATGCAACTAGGAAAGTTCCTGAGCTGAAACTTTGGGTTAAAAGTTTGCGTTGCAATCCATGATAGTCATCATCCACTCTCATTTCCTTATCCTTTTCCTTTTCCTTTTTACCTTTCCCTTTTTCGGTGTCTCTTTGAATTATCCTTTCAAAAAAAACAAAGATAACCCTTTGCATTAAATTGTCTGCTTTTATGCCTGCTAAAGGCAATGGACTACATCATGTAGGAGCTATACTTGATAGCAAAAGAGAGAAAAATACCAAGATAATATCAGATATTGCACTTTGATAAATGAAAGAAACAAAACCTACTCTTGCAGGGATTTTAACTTTCATAGGTCCCTCAACTCAGATTGGTCCTTCTAATCGGAGAGGAAAGTTGAGGATTTTAAAAATTATTTTACAATTTCAGGTAATTTTTATTATTAAAAAAAAGATCTATTTACTTAAATCTCAATTTGTGGATTTTAACATTCTTATCCCGTCAACTTTTTGGTTTTGACAACTTGCTTCTCAAACTTTAAATTTTAATACTTCACTCCCAAACTTATAAAATTGTTGCAACATGTTCTATTTTATATTTTTTAGTTAGATTTGGAGGTTAATATTCGAGCTATTTGTGTTAGGATTTGAATTAAGTTTTAAACTTTTTTAATCATAGGTGTGCTTTTTCGACCTCACTCATAGGGGGTCTATAGTAATAAATAGCTTTACATTATAGGTCATTGCTTTGCATTGTAATAGTAGAAATCTTTATATTGTTTGACAATTCTCTAAACACATGCTCAATCAAATGGGTCACAAGGGTACCAATTTGCAAGTTGGAGAATAAATTGCCAAAATTTAAAGGTTCGGAGAGCAAGACTGCTAAAAATCCCTCATTTATAGTGGTAATCAGTGTACAATTACTAGTCTCGTTCCCTTAATCTCGATATTAGAATTTAACGTTTGGTAGTTGTAATATTTTATAGCTACATTAAAATCTTGTCTTTATTAAATAAATAAAAAAAAATCCTTCCGCTGGGATTCTTGCAAGAATTTATTAAACATCCGCAGAGAGAGAGAGAGAGAGAGTCCTTTGTGTTGACGCTACTCTACTGGCAACCAAACCATGACCTATGTAACTCTCGACATTACATACTTCTTTTGATAATAGACTAGGCAGCATTTAGTTCCGCACAATGATCACGTCATCAACGTACCAAGCAAAGCCAATAGTCTAACTACTACTGGCTTCAGAGGAGAGTCTTGCATATGGGTGGAAGATTAAAGAAAATCACGGAAGGTGGGCACATAAATGTGACATTTTCTAAAAAGGGGCGTGATTCTTTATGCTTGCTCACTAGCTGATGAGCATTCTTCTAGACTTCTCATGATCAGTATATTATCTGCCGTCTAGGAGCTACGGTTGAAACCTTGGTTTGCAATTTCAACCAACTTTTTAATAGTTTTTTTTTTTTCCTTTCCGTGAGTATTTTTATTTTAAACTCTCAATTTCAACTCATTTTTCAAACGAACAATTAGTTCTATATAAACAACAGAGAGAAATGATGGGCAGCTCTTTCTTTCTTTCTTTATTTCTTTCTTTGTTGGGTATGATGGGCAGCTCTTAATTTAATAAATTCATAGAAGTTAAATACAATTCCCTCTTTTTCAATAATAAAAAGGAAAGGGTCAGTATATTAAGTACATGTTGCCAAACTAGCCAGTGCTTTTCAATTAATTAAAGGGACTTGAAAGGAAGCTGATTATCAGCACTAATCTTCAAATGCCAGTGAATGAAGAAAAGCAGTCACTGGCTGGGATAGAACAAGTAATGCAGCAGGTTAATTCGAGCATGTACAACGGTAAAACGCTGACCAGTTTCTACAAGCTCATCTCCTCAGGTAAGCTGATTTCAAGGAAATATAACCTGCAAAACCAACGAGGAAAATTTAAAACTATTCGTGGATAATTACCTCGCGGACATAAATGCCATTCCCAAGAATACGGCCTTGATAGCTTGTTTCTGCCCGGCATAGTCAAACGCTAGGGGCAGCATCTCGTGCAGGGTTAGAAAAGCCATTACTCCACCAACTGCGCTTGTCACAAAAATATATGTAAGAATCCTAATTGTTTCCTAATCAAAATCTTATCTGTCCATGGAAAAAGTTTGGAAGAATCAATAAAACAAACCCGACCCAAGAAGGCCCTCAAGAATTTCAGGACTCAAGCTGCTTGGGAATATATAAGCTGTTCAGAAGTGATCAGCATTAATGTTGAGAAGCGTGAAAGAAGGGTTATCTGGAATATTCAATGTTCTAAGAGCAACTCTGTTTTGGTTAAAGCATGTGCTTACGACATTGTCAAGTTTGTTTTTCTAATTTTTTTTTTTTTCACAAAGAAGAAGAAAGCCTCGTGTATTGACAAGAAAGAAGTTGACGTCCCTACAATTATGACACCCAAGGGTACAGCAAAACCAGAAAGGGTTGCCAATTTGAACGCCTGCCACTTGCTGTGAAAGACAACCAAATAAGCAAATCTAGTTTATTGAGACAGATTTGTAAAATATCAACACATAGGGGTCGAAATTGAAAAGTAAACCAATGCACTATATGAACCAAAATCGATAGATACGAACACAAACCTGGAAACCACTAGAGTGAAATCCAAGCGCATAACTCAAAGTTTTAGCTATGACTTGCAATTTTGTCAAAAACACAAAAGCAACTTAGCTTGCCGTCTCAGTGTTAGTATAAACTGATTTATTTAGTAGTGTCAGATTTAAGGAAATGAAGAAACTAATATGTGAAGCAATATAGCACCATCGGACAAATCGTAGAAGTGTAAGCCTGGCTCTTGACAAAACTCCTTCACAACTAGATAATAGCCACTACATCATCCACAGTCAATCCATTAATTTTCTTTCTTCCTTATCATTTTCAGTACCACGACTAATATGAGCATGTAACCTATTCGCAACTATCTTCTGTAGCACCAGAAACTAACATGCCCTACCGATGTGCCAAGATGGTAAATGTCTCTACCACTTGTACCGTCATCCTCTCACTCACACTAACTAGTTAGTTTATTGCAATTTACTTTAAGAAAGAACCAATTTAGCATATATTGTAATCATATTTTACGTGTGAAATATAAGATCAAACATACTTCAATTCTTTCAAATACTTGCATGGTGTCTTCAAAATTCTTACCTTTGTGTCACAAAGTAAACAGGAAGTGCAACAGCAACGCCCTACAAGATAACAAAAGGTTGTATCAAAACAGAGACAATTATATATAATACCAGTTTCAAAATCTTCCTTTATTCTGACAGCACCAACTCAACTAAAATGCATCCCAACTTTTTTAATTCTCTCTTTCAAAAGTTATAAACATCTCAAGGTATGCTAAAACAAGTCAGATTGAGAGATACCCACCTATCCATTGAATATGCACCTTTCGGATGTTGTGCAAAGCAATGGCCAGTGCCAAGTTGAGACCAACACGAAGACCCTGTGAAGAATCATGTAACAAATAAGGTATCAAATCACAACAACAATAGGCACATGCATGGTAATACTGTTGGCGCATGCAAAAGAACTAATTCAAAAGCAACATAAGATTTGCATATTAAACTAACATCTAACAAAACAAAAACTTGCTTAGGGTCTCCTAATAGCGCATTTAAAGCTCCACTTGCATATGAAAATGGTTCTTTAACAAATAAATCGTTTAAGAATAGATTAAGAATCCAAAATAGAAAGTAGATTTGGCTAATACCCCACAGGAGATCACAGTGAATAAGCTGGACTTTGGATATCATCAGATTGATTTCAGTTATGCCAATCTTACCTTGAAAGATCCAAGGAACACTGCCATTCCTTCCGGAAAATTATGCAAGCTTATGCCTATGATCCAAAGAGGGAGCAAGAAATTGTATCAGAATAGGATTATTAGCAGGATTTTATAAATTAGATAGCTATTGACAAGTAGAACTTAAGATATTTATCCATCTTAAACACGTTCAAATAAATGATAAGATCAGTTAAAAATATGCAGCCTATGCTCTGATTTACATGAAGATCACACTACAGGATTGTAGCAATTAATCTTAAAAATAATAATCACACTCTAGACAGTGAAATAAAGCATTTCAACAAGGGGACATACCTATTGCTGTATAATCCCACTGAGCAAGACTTGGCGACGATGCTTTTTCATAATGTCCTTTCCCCCTCATCCCCTTTTTTCTGTTCTCAGGTATATTTTCTAATGGTCAACTTGCCTTCTACATTTTGGACTAGATCAAATACCTAAAAATAAAAAACTAGGTATATATATCGTATGGAGAACGGAAAATCCAGACCTTTGTATCTTTCGTGTCTGGAACAGGAGCAAGTGTTGGTACTGATATAAAATTGGCAACCACAGCAAAGAAAATAACACCCGCGAAAATTGCCCAGTGGAGAAAGTAGAATTTAGATCATTAGAGCGAACACAAACAGTTCCCTAGCTCACAATATCATTTGGCTTTTGAGCATTGAAATGACCAGCTTACCCATAAGTGTCCTTTTAAGAATCCAATAGAGTTAATTGCGTTTGCGTTGTGAGCCAAATCCAAGAATGACGTACTCAGCATCAGACCTGCAGCAAAACCCTGCAGAGAAAACAATAAGAGACGTAGCCAAAATTCCACTGACTTCAACAAGAATTGCCAAAAAAAGAAAATGGGTTCTCCTAATTCAGGTAAAGCAAGTAGCTAAGTGAAATATGGCACATAATCATCAGATCGAAGAAACAGAGCAAAGTAAGTGCACATGCGGACAAAGGGAATTACGTGTCCCTTTTGTTTCATAGCTAACCTCGGTATTTTCTCTCGTAAAAATTTGAATATTTGCTCAAACTTTATGTTCGAGTCTATGAACCGAATGATCCATATGATAACTCTTCCAAGGAATAAAAACGAACCATAATAGTCGGGCCTAAAAAACAAAGCAACAGCAGTCGAGGACTTAATCTGTGAACATTAGGTGCCGAAGTCCAAGCATCTTCAAATTGGGAGTCGGATTGAGGATAACAAAAAGTGCACCTGTTCCACAAGAACTCTCTTACAATTAGATTACAGAACAAAAATGACGCCACTTCATTAAGAATCCATGAAACTCTTTAAGTTTTTAATCCTAGGAAACAAGTAAACGCAATCATACGACATTTCTCAAAAATGAATTCGTACATATATTCAGAAAGCAAACTTCTTCGGATAAAAAGTACCCATAAACCAAATTGGATAATCAAAATTCCATTAACCCAAATACAACAACAACAAAAAAAAAAAAAAATCTATTCAAATATTCAATTCAAAGCTTAAATATAGTCAATCTTGTATACTCACTGACCTATGGAAGTACTAAGTCCACCGCCAAGTGAGAGCCCGAGAGCCACCAAGACCTGAGAATCCATGGAAGTCTTCTATGCCCAGAAAGTCGAAACAAAGAAAACAAAAGAACCCGATGGCACTTGAGGATTTGATTAGACAAAGGGAAGCACTGAGTCAATATGGGTGATTCGTTAGAGGTAAACTTAGGCCAAAGATGCCATATATAACAGCTCTGAGGGGAGGAGAGAGAGGAATTTTTACGGTGGAAGAAAGAGATGGTTTGAAGAGGTGGGTTTAAGATATGTTAAAGAAGACTTTCGCTTTCTAATGACTGAGAGACTTAACAAGCTCCATCTTCTGTAGTTATTTCTTTTCTTTCTTTCTCGGTGGAGTTGATACTCCGATAGTTGATGTACCCAACTTTCCATTTACGGTTACGGCATGAGGCATGCCCTTCCCAAGTCCCAACTCCGAAGTACTTTTCTTTATTTATCATACCAGCGAAAAAAAATTACGCGGCAAAAATAGTGATTCCGATTTGTTTGGAAACTTTATCAAGGTTCTAGTCTAAGGTTTTAGTGAGACCTAAAGAAGGAAAGTAACAGATTTATACAAATACTATACTCACAAATTGTGGCCGGTAGTGCCTGTGACTTAATAAATATTGGACCGATTGTTGATCTTGTTATTGGAATAATCCAACGTGATACTTGAGATAGTCCGCGTTAATACTAAAAATTCTGACTGCCAATAATAGCCTGACAATTGTGCTGTGAGGGGTTTTCCATAGAGCCAGGCAATACTAACCTAAGTCATTTTATCTCATCAGAATTTCAAAACACATATAAAAACATAGGTTCAAATTGTTTTAAATTAGTTTTATTATTGTGTTTTTCCTTACAAAATTTATAGGTTTTTGGCTGTTGATTAGAACCACATGTTACGGTAAAAACAAAAAAAAAATTGTTACAGTGTAAAATTTTCACATGTTACAATATTTTTAATGAAAATTGCTTCCAATTATAAGTTTTAAATTTTAACTACACTTCTTAAACACCCTATTGAATTGCTGCAACATTTTCAGTTTAGCCATGTTTCTAAAAACACTCTTATTATATTGAAAAAGTATAACAATATAACATAATAAAGACTGTATTATCACGGCAACAGTGTTATAATGATAGTTTTATTGAAAAAGTATAACAATATAACGTAATAAAGACGTATTATCATGGCAACAATGTTATAATGATAGTTTTATTATTGGGAGCATTAGTTTAAATTCAAAGAATATAAAGCTTTTATATTTATGGTGTAACTATAATGTACAGCTTTCATATGCAACTATATGAAGCAATTGGTGCCAACTAATGCTGTCAAACTTAACTTTTTTTCATTTTATAGTCGTGATATGGGCATAATTTCAATCTTGTTTTATATGTCTATATATATCGTGTTTTGACATCCAGCTTATACTTAATTGGCAATATCGTTTTTTCTTTTTTGTAGGCTGAAAATAGGTTTTTGTGACAAGTTTTCTAGAAGTTGAGTTGAATTCAATAGTTTTAACGTGTATTAAGATGATTTTCATTATTTATAACTTTTAGTGACAATATATCTTATCACTAAAGCACAACTTTATGTAGTTTTGTTTTTAAATTATATTGACAATTTGTCTCATCTCTAAGGCACAACTTTTTGTAGTTTTGTTTTCAAATTATATTGTGTAGAAAATGTTTTGTTTGAAATTTCTTGAGTTAAAATACCATAAAGAAATCAAAACTAACTTAAATGATATAATTTGTCTTTTTGTAATTTGCATCAAAATAGTGCACAATATCATAAGTTTCCAAAAATAAACTTTTGACACTTTGAATTAAGTCTTTATTTTTGCTATTGTTTAATTGAATACTATTTTCTTAACTTGATTCTACTTAGGTTGACTCCGTGAATGAAAGGGATTCTTCTAAATCCTGTAAAAGACCAAAGAGATTGTTGTAAGTATTTTACAAAACTTTCAAATAAAAATGTTTTTTTTAATTTTTTGTAATCTTATATTATCAAAGAAAACAAGTTATAAATAAAAGTTAAATCTTCTTACCAGCAGCTTCTTGCAAGGAATAGCAACAACAATGTACATTAAAGCAATGTACAAAAAGACACTAGAATTTTAGTTGAGCTTTATGCTCAAGAGTTATTGAACTATTGTGCATCTGTATTGGGTATCACACAAGAAAGACACTTGAATATATTATCAAGAACGAGATCACTTATGAAAGTGAGTACCCTTACATTAGCAAGCGTGGGCGTGAATCTGAACCTAAACCCCAGGTAATTAATTGTATTTTTTATTAAAAAAAACTATTATATTCTTATTTCTTTGCAGCTTTTGTTTTCAACCCTATATGCTTTAAAATTTTGTTTGTTTGTGCAGTGGAATAACGTTGTTAAAAAAGTGACTGATTACAAAATAATTTACATGAACCAACAGCTTCTAGAAGCTCTTCAATACGCTTCTATCGTTCTTTAATACTAGAATATATCCATGTCAAAGAGGTAAGTCACATTACGTAATCTGGTTTTCGTTTCTTAATTATAGCTTATATCCATTCTATTTGAAATTAATGACACTGATTTTTGCAGGTAGGCTCTATATATATATAAATTTATAAATATTTACAAATGGATATTACTCGGCAAGTAAATGTATATAAGAGTAAATTTGTATCCTTTATTAATTTAAACATAATAAAGCTCAAAATTTTATTTACAATACTATTTAAAAGCACTAGTCACGAATATTATTAAAAAAGCTACAAAATCTCTGCATTAAAAAAATCAAAACTTAACACATGAAAAGAACATTAAATGAAAATAAAAAGTAACTACTATTAGACCTCAATTATTAATAATTTCAAAGTTTATGATTCATTTTGTCAAAATTAAAATTTAATATATTATACAAAGAGCAAATAGTTCAGAATATTACAATGCAATTTAGTCTCTATATAATAGATCTTAGTAAATTTTTTGGACTTATTTTTTTTATCACGTAATGAGAAGATGAAATGATCTTGTGAAATTTGAAAGAATCATGGCATTTTTAGATGGGTGAATAGTTCTTCTCTTTCCAATCGTCTACCAAAACGTACACATGAATTACACTAGATAAGTTATGTTCTTAACATTTGCAAATTATGCAACTTGAGCTATAGAATATACAAAAAAAATGACAAACTTGTGAATATTGTACACAGTCCAAATTACAAGCTTCACCAGAAGAAACAACAGTAGGTAACGTTGACAAGTCAGATGATTCTATGCAAGTTTGAAAAGCAACAATAATTATAATCATAGAGTTTATTTCCTATATAATCAACGATGCAATAATTGATAAAACATAAAATCCGCCTCCCAAAATGATAGAAACATCGTATATAAAAGGATCTGACTTTTATGTCATTTATTCAGTGTCTTTTTTTATGTCTTCAAATAATTTCCTATTATGTTACTTAAAATGCCTTATTGATTAAAAAAAAATATGTCACATCATTTAAAATGCTACGTCAACTAAAGTATGTCATGTCATATGGAAACAACTCATCATTAAAATTGTTAACAATTTTTTTTTTTATTTTTTTCATGAGAAAAAATATATTTTAGAGTTATTCTTATCCAGTTAAGTTAGCTACGCACATGAGACCTCTTTTCTTCTCCTCAGTCATGTAGCCTACTCCATAGCCGTAAATTGTGTTATTACTGGGTATTTGTAATTTGTTATTCATATATCTTTACCATATTTGTTATTGTTTTGTGTGGAAGTTATCAATTTTCTTTTCTTGGTTATTTTATTTTACGTAATCTTTAGAGGCAATGGTCTTCAATTGGCGCTCTTGTGTACCAGTGTGTTAATCTAAGTTTTCTTTGTGCTGCTTTGATTCTTGCAATATTCGCACCATATTGCTGTTAATTCGGCAATTCTAACATTAGATTTTTAATTTTTATTGTCTTCTGATTTTTAATCCTCTGTATGTCTATGAACATAGTTGCAAATCATGAATTATGAGCCAAATGAAGATCAAGAGGGTGAAATTGGTTGAAAATGTTTGGTGAAAAACGGGTGCTCTCTTTTGGTGAAAACCTAGGAAGGCAAAAAAGTGCACCCTCTTTGTCTATGAACATAGTTTTAAATTAGATATTTTTTTTGTTTGAAAATAGAAAAAAAAAACTAATTTTTAACGTTTTGATTCATAATTTTACATAACATGACACTATTTGAGTTTGGTGAAAAACATGTGCCCTCTTTTAATGAAAACCTAGGAAGGTGAAAAAAAGTGCGTCCTCTTTGTCTATGAACATAGTTTTAAATTAGATACTTTTTTGTTGGAAAAGCGGAAAAAAACCTTTTTTAGTAAATTTTAATATTTTGATTGACAATATTTTAAATGACATGACACTATTTGAGTTGATAACGTGTGATAATATTTTAATTGACATGTATTTTACTCAAATCCCATGTAAAAAATATCACTCTCATGCAATAGCAACAATATCGAACTTGAATCTTTCAGAATTAGTACAAGAAGAGACCTCACGACAGAGAAGAGCAGAGAATATAGAAGGAAGAAGCTGAAAAAAGTCACCGGTAACCCTACACCGTTCTCTATCATCAGAACCAGTGCTGAAGAGAGCTCACCATCTTACGCTGTAGGTGAAAGAGCTATCATAGCCAACACCTTCTAAAGTTAGCCATTTTTCCACAGAGAGAAGAGGGGAGGATTTCAAAAAAAAAAAAAAAAAAACATAATTATAATTTAACAATGTGCCTCACTTTGAATAATTGCAGAGCGAACAGGATCGAGCATATCATGTGAAAATATATCTCCAAATATACTACCTGCTGAACTCAAAGGAGTTTTTGATCATGGACATAATTGTATTGTATTTAGTCTTAGAATTTGGTCAATTGGAAGTTGAAAAGAGTACATTTCTTAGCACAACAATACAGAATTACTAGTAAAAATACAATTTATATATAAAAAAAATACAAGAACTAAAATTATACTTTTCGGGTTTATTCCATATATAATTAATGAAGCAATACGGGGAAGTCCCTGACCAATAATTAGGGCAAGAGAATGGCTAATACAGAAAATCCACCACTCAAAATGATAGAAACAACATATAAATATCACTCTCTCGTTTAGTAACAATCTCAAACTTGAATCTTCTAGAATCTTCTAGTACAACAGAGACGCCGCAAGAGAGAAGAGCAGCGAAGACAGAAGGAAGATGCTGGAAAAAGTTGCCGAAAACCCTGCACCGCTCTCTATCATCGGAGCTGGAGCCGGAGCCAGAGCCAGAGAGAACTCGCTATCCTGCGCCATACCTGAAAGAGCCAACATAGCCAGCACCACGAGGAAGAGAGCGATTCTGCTAACTTGAGCCATTTTTCTAGAGAGATAAAAGGGAGATGACTTTGGCAGAGACAGAAACAGAGCAGAGAGACGATAGAAGAGAAATGGTGCTTTGTTTCTGAGAGAGGATTTGTACGTTGGGGACGGCGAGAGTCCCCAGTATTTATAGTCATTGGATTCTCAGATTAGTGACTTAATCACTCTTTTAATTTTCTGTTATTTGTCAAATATAATACATAATTAAAGTGCATTTTAAGTTAGGAAGCGTTTTCCTGTGGGTATGCCCTAGGACTTGTGGGACCATCTGATTCTTTTGTGAGGTCCCCACAACGGCTCTCTTGTGTTTCTTTTAGGTGTTGCAAAGGAAGCATCTTTTCTCCACAATTCAACTGTTGATCTGAAATGGTGGAATCATTGGACGTTGGAGAATGAGAGACAAGGAATCTTTCTTCGGCAGAGATTCCAGCAGAGTTAAAATCTAGTCCATAACTTTTGTTAGATTGTACGAACTTAGCCGTTACGCCCCCTAACGGCCGTTTGCCAAGAGCTTATTTTTCCATTTTCAAATTCACTAATCTATTAATTATGTTTCATACTTGTATTATTTATCCTTCTTGCACTACAATGATATTTAAAAAACTAGCGTAGAAAACTTTTGGGTTAATCTTATTTTTAGTTTTGAACCACATTTTCGTATTAACTTCCAAATTGTTTCAAAATAATTTATTTATTTATGAATTATCACAAACTCATTATTTCGTACAATAACTCTTTTAAATAAGTTAATTTTGTTAGCGTTGAAATTATAACAATTAGAGGAACAATTGGTAAAGCACACATGATTATAGTTTATTGACTCGAATTAGGTCGTTCTGAAAGTTAGAAATCATTATTAGGAGATAAAAAATGAGTTGTAATACAAATTCAATAATTTTTATCCCTCTAGATTTCCCTCTTAAAAAGTGCAAATTTGTTTCAATGTTTTTCATCTTTATGTTGGAAATTTCTGAAAAGCCGGAGAATTAATTAATTGTGATTGAGCTTTTAGCCTAATAATAAATATACACACCTTAAATGATAAGGTCTAAAGTTAAATACTCCCCTCCAAATCAAAAGGGAAAAAGACAAAAGACAAATGACAAATGATACATGACAAATGACAAGGTAAAGACTACTAGCTCCCCAGAAAAAAGGAAAAAAAAAAAAAAAAAACCTTATTTTCCACCTATTTTTCCCCTTAAAAAAATCCATTATCCACCCAAATAATTTGCACGTACCTAACTTTTAAATGTCACATGACCCACTAAAATTAAAATTTTTAGTCACTGTTCCAGCATAAAAGCATGTATGAGTTACTACTTGACAACTATCAATAGCATTGATTGCGTTTAAAAAATTGATAGAATTAATTAGTAAAGTGAAAAAAATTAAAACCATCAATGGTAAGACTATATCACTGAATTTTTAACTTTTTTTTCCTTCATCTCCCAAGTTTGAAGCCAAAAAGAACTGTTTGGCAAGGCTTTGTCGTCTCATAAATATAGTCCTCTAGCCATATCAGTTTTTCAAATACTACATGTGGGTGTGTGTATATCTTGTATGATATGCACGCTATACTCTATAGGGGCAGAGACGAGACCTTTGAAAGAAATCTACGGAAATATTGAACGGTGGAAGGTAAAAGGTCGAAGTCACATGTGCGTACTTTCTATTCAAAATGACATAATTCTTATCACAATCAAAACGATTTTTCTTGTGGGTTTTTGAAGCTTGTTGTCGGTAAAGTAGTTTTCTTGTAACTTTACTGTCGTTTACTTGACTTGCCCAAACAAATTGCTGATTTTGATGTAAAGTACAAGGATAAGGTGAGTTTTGCAGCAGGCATAATACTATGTGTGTATAAACTTTTGTTCAGTGGGGCAATTTAAAAAACAAGAGATAGTATTTTATTAAATAAATACATAGTTATATATTTTTATTACTAAGTGAGGATATTTTATACTTTTTACTATAAAATAAAGACACGATAGTATTTTTAATTATTTAATAGATGCACAATTATATATATACTTTTTACAAAATAAATATATATTTTAAATTTTTTAAAAGATTTTAAAGTAAAAATTTAAATTTTCAAACTATTGAGTGGGGCATGTGCTTCCCCTCACCAATACCTCCTTCTGTCAGTGTAAATATTTATATTATATCTCCGTCGCAATTTTTATCAAGTTGCGTTAGACTTTTACTTTTAAATATGTCAGTTAAAAATTGCATTATTAGTAGTGTATTAAAAAAAAGTATTATTAATTGGGTATTTATTTATATCATACTATCATTTTTTTGACAAAAAAAAATTGTACTTTTCTTATTTAAAAAAAGGACAAGGCTCTTGTGCTCAAAAAAAAAAAAAAAAAAAAAGAAGAAGAAGGAGAACAAGAAGCGTGCTTTCAAACGACATGTAGTTCTGATGAAATTCTAGAGAGAATTTCTAGTGAGAGTGAAATGAGTTTGAGAAAATTTTATTATAATAGTAATAATCAATTCCTACATGACAGGTACGTTCTGTATATTCAGCTCAAAGAGCTTAACAAATTCACGCTTAAGAGAGTTCTAATCTAAGTAATGCTGTAACAACTTTAGAATCAGTTATAACTCTCAATACGTTCAGATATGAAGATTTGAAGCTTTCGTTTAATTCTTTTAATATTCCATCCGTTAAACGAAATTACGTTTCCTGTATCAAAGTTTATTGCTATTAAGTGGACATAATTTTTTTAATAAAAAACGACATAAATTATTGTGCAACGGTACACCTTCCCGGGCTTTCGATACAAAAAGGCATGTTGCTTGGCAAGCTGAAAACGACATGCAGTTTATGAAGTTTGTTACCATCAATGAACCATTTTAGCCTTTCATGTAATTGTCAATGTTTAATTATTGTTTTTAATTTTTGTTACCTTTACCAAAAAAAAAAAAAAATAGATTACTTAAAGGGCATTAGTTTTCTGCATAATTAATCTATATTTTTTTAATAGAAAACGACTATAAGAGGAAGGAAATGGTAAAAACGACATTCTGATCATGAGAAGTAGCATGTCCTTTCGTGTTTGAAAAGCCTATTTTGTCTTCCTTTACCATAAATTAATAAACAAGGTCATCAAACGACGTACTTAAAGAAAAAAAAAAAAACTATTATTTACGTTGCATCATCAAACGACACGTATGTATGTGTTTAAGGATAGAGTTTATGTATTTATTTATTTTTAAATTGATGTCTAAGCGACAAAGAAGTGTTAGTTCCTGCGTAAACTATTCGTTGTTTATAATGTGTTAAGAGTTGCACTACATTTTTACTGCTTTTATTACGTACGAAATAACTTGTCGTTCATACTGAAGAAAAAATTACTTGTTTTCTTGTAACAGTTGATACCTTTAGTCATAAACGACATCATCTTACACGAAAAAGTTAATTACATAATTATATCTCTCAATTTTAATTATTTCTTAAGATATTTATTGTTTTTTGAAACTATAAAATTATTATTTGAATTTCAAAAACTTATTTTAATTTCATCTTTATGAGTAGAAAAAATTAGACAAAATACTGTAAATAACTTTCAACAATTATGATTTTTTTTTATAGGTTTAATAACATAAAAAATCCTAACACACAATATCAAATTTTTTTTCCTAAAAAATCTAATTAAGTCATGACATTTTTAAAGCTCAAATAATTTTTAAAAATTTTTCTTAAGAAGAAAAATATATTTCTAAAACAAATTCTGTGTAATTAAGAGTACTTTTATATTATCTTATGTTTTTTCTATCTAAGGAATTATAAGGAATAAAATTAAAATTTATTTTTTAAATTTTAAAGGATATCTTTGTAGTCTCTAATTATAGAGAGATAAAATAAGATGTAATTAAGACTAGAAGATATAATTATATAATTAACTCAACTTTTTTATCCCCATGTCGTCTTATGGTAAACGAAAAGTTGAAACTCAACAGGTGCAAATCCATTCCTGGTCCAAGGGTTATCAAAAGATAAATAACAACATTATTCACTGTCCTACGTAGTTTAGAATTTTATACGTAATATAACATCCGAGGACTCTTTGATTAGCTGTTATTATTATCATTGTATTATTATTAAATATTAATGTCATAAGCCCTATATATATATATATATATGTGTAAAATGTTAATATTTTCTTTTTTGGACAGTATAAAATTCCCATCAATCTTGGCTTCTTTACATATATATAAATGCCAACAAATCATTTAAGGTCATTAAAAAAATTTCTGTTTGTTTCTATTGAAAGAAATTGATAACTCACTTTCATGGAAAAGCATTGATTATTAACTTCCAGTCCTTGAAAACATTGAGATCCGTAATCTGTACTAGTCATCCTTTTCATAATTTAACAAAAAAAAGGGAGAAAAAAGAAAAGAAAAAAACATTTTATTCTTTTGACAAGTTCCACCCGTTAAATGACGTAATCACTTATCTCAACGACCATTGGACAGTCTTCTTTCTCATCATACGACCGTGCCTCTAACGTACTTTCCGGGCAAAGCCGATATTAAGAGCTTTGAGGAAGGATAAAAAAGGAAAGTTGAAGTTAAGGTTAAAACTATAGCGAATAGGAAAAGCCCACGTCATTTTCCGAAAGGAGATGGTACTTCTTAACTAGAAAGAGAACGTCGCAGGGTAAAAAAAAAAAGAAAGAAAGAAGAAGGAGAGAGAAGGGTTTCTCTCTCTTCGGCTTTGCGTTCTCTCTCGTAAGGTAATCTGAAATCAGCGAGGGTTAGGGTATAATTATTTGAAGATTTATTCGTTTTTGAATTTTCAGTCTCTGATTTTGAATTTTTATTTCGCGATTGATTTAGGGTTTGATCGATCTTCTAATTTCTTTTTGTTGGGTTCTGTTTATGGAAGATAGGTTTTTTTGTTTCGATGCGATTCTGAGTACGGAGATCGGTTTGAGAGGTTCGTTTTGTGGTTGTTTGCTCAAAGGTTAGGGTTACTGCGTGCCCCTTTTTTTAAATAATATTTTTAATTAATTTATTTGTATTTATATAACGCTGTGGATAATTAAATTGCGGTATTGAATGTTATTGAAGGTTGTGAAGCTAGAGTAATTTTTGGGCATGCAAAATTTTTGAGGTTGTCTCTTCTGTTTCCTGTTTTATTGTTCTTTTAACGAATTTATGGGGTTTTAGGACGTTGAAATTTGAGGACTTGTTTAATATTTAGGAAAATATATTGGATTTAGATGGTTTGGTTTTTGTATTTAAAATCAGGGATCAATGAGACTTCTATTGGTCTTCTCTTCTGTTAAATATTTACCCTTATTATTAGCTATTTAACTTTTTTTTTTTTTTTTGGTAAAGATGGTTTGTCAATACATCTTTGTTTCATTTTTTTTGTCCAAATTGCATGGTGTGCCTTTATTCTACATAGATCCTTTCCTGTATTCCGATGAATCTGATTGCAGAGAATTGAGAAGATGGACCATGACAAGACAGGATGCCAAGCTCCCCCAGAAGGTCCCATATTGTGCATCAATAATTGTGGTTTCTTTGGAAGTGCGGCCACAATGAACATGTGTTCCAAATGCCACAAGGATATGATGTTGAAGCAGGAGCAGGCTAAGCTTGCTGCATCATCCATTGGAAGTATTGTCAATGGATCATCATCAAGCAGCAGTGGGAATGACCCTGCTGTTGCCGCGGCTGCTGCTAGTGTGGGCTTCAAAACCAACCCAGTAGAGCCAAAACCTATCTCTGTGCCATCGTTTGGCTCGGGATCGCAGAGTGATGAGGCAAAGCTGAAGGAGGGCCCAAAACGCTGCACCAGCTGCAACAAGAGGGTAGGTTTAACAGGGTTCAATTGTCGGTGCGGCAACCTCTTCTGTGCAGTACATCGTTACTCGGACAAACACGACTGCCCCTATGATTACCGCACTGCTGCCCAGAATGCCATAGCAAAAGCCAACCCAGTGGTCAAGGCTGAGAAGCTCGACAAAATATGAAGGCTGATAGAGTAATGTTGCAGTCTGAAATTTGACGGTCGTTTTACTTGCACGATATGGCTTCTGAGTTTGCCGCAGCAATATCTTTATCGAGTGCCCGTTTATCTTGTTATCTATTTTTGGAGGCCTTTGTGACATCTCTGCAGTTTGAAGAAACTCTATTTTGTTGTGGTTGGCAAGAACTTCATATGTTGCACCGGTGTCTTTTAAGTTGTAATTCTATGATCTTTTTTACTCAACGTTGTCATGATTACTTTGTAATATATCTGTTCTGTTTCATTTGGCCTTTCTTTCTCTGGCAGGCATGTTTGGTATGTGCAGATCTTGAATGATATCGAAAACAATCCATACAGTCTCTTGAATGGTATTATATATATGTCATATACATTTTTCACTGCACCCTTTGCCATGCCGTGCGTTTTTAGACACTTTCTCATCCTGGTTCTCTGACCATTCAGGAAAAACAAAAGTTAAAGATAACCTGAAAAGTAGAGTAGACAGTTTTCCTCTGCCAAAATGATTATTGTTCTGCATGCACCCTAACTGCTCAAGTACGCAGAGATTAGGACGAGAATATAACCATAGAAGCCTAAATGGGCAAAGATAAAAACAATGTCAATGATACGTAATTGATGAGTGAACGTGATTAATCTTATTCACTAAAACCAATTTCGCACCGGCACTGGTAGCTATGAGCTTCAACAAATCATAGACGCAATTGTTGAGCTAAAGGGGAACACAAAAATATGCAAACAGAAGTACTTAATCAAGAGGTCTGCTTTTACATATTGTGCATCCAAATGAAGTAGCTCGGATGCTAGAAAGCCTAACAGCATCGACGAGATAGCAATTCCTTGAATTCTCTGGTTTAAAAAAAAAAAAAAGGAACGAGTGGTTCCCAATGGAGTCTGTTCCTGCAGTTTCCCAAAACAACGGGCGTGCAAATTATACTAATAAACGACACAATAATTACAGATTTATCTCCCAACTTAAACCAGAGTATTACTTATTAGCAAAACAAGAACAGCTAGGAAATTGCAAGGAAAACTGATTTCAAAACCAATATATCAAGTCCTCTGCGATTTAGACTCCAAAAATTGTTTTGTTATTCCTCTAAGCTGGAAGGGGACACAGCCAAAAGATTCAAGACTGCAGAGATTTAAAAAATAAATTAGTAGGCGTCAGAGAGAAATTCCACGTGATTCAGCTTCGAGATACTTGCAGATTCTCTCCATGACCTCTCTACCCTTGGCGCTATTTTGCACAAACTTCTCAGCGCATCGTTGCTCCACCTTTTCCGCCATTGATGCCAGTGCAGACAAGGGCTTTATCTGAATGCTAGTCTGCTGCCGACAGATTGTCCACTTATCAGGGTTATCTGGGTGTGGGTCATAACGGATCTTCTCCTCCACTTCTATGAACTTCTGAAGACTAATATTACGAGTTGTCAATTGCATTGATCGTGATTGACCATCAACAACAGTTGACTCAACACAGTGGCAGATATCCTGGCCGACGATTTTGCGAATGAACCACGGTCCAGGAGCATGAATAGTGATTGCACGAGTAGTGTAAAGTTTTCCAGAAACAGGGTCAAGCTTGTGGTTCAACGTATCAACTTCAAGGATGTGCGACAGCGTGCGTTTATTCTCAGGGTCAGCAAACTTGCGCCAAGATGCTGAAGTTACCCGCTCCCACGGGTGCCTGTATGTGTATTCTTGTTTGTAAGCTCTAACCATCACGTCCTTTTGTCACTCCTCGAGCTGGTAAGGAAACAAATACCACATCAATTTTCACATCAAAGGACAAGCGAAAGTATTCAGCATTATGGTTCTCATTCACATAAAACTAGCTGCTCTAAAATTAGGGGAAAAAAATGTTCTTTAGGTCCAAATCTTCTGTACGGCATCACAAATATAGGTAACAAGACCATAATGAGTTCAATTTAACACAAAGTTTTCAAAATGTTAATCAAGGAAGCTTGGAAAACAGTGACCATATTATTGGAGCATGAATATATAACCACATATACTGATTAAAAATAGGATTGGATATAGGAATCCTATGGTGAACATAATCCATTTTAGATAGAACTCCTTACCAAATATAAAGTTTGTACACTTAATTGAGAAAGTAATTGTGAATATCCCCTTCTCAAACTAATAAAAATAACAATAAAAGTTAAAACTAAAACAGAAGCAAATTAAAAGAGAAGCAAATTATACTCTCAAAGCCCAAAATGGACTACCAAGGTGACACGAAACGAGCGTATCGTGAGCCAAAACACAAATTCTTGATTATTTGTATTCAATATGAGAAGGGTAAGTAACCATTAATTGACCAAGAAGTACGGATTCACGACTCAAGTTCATTGGCACTGATAGCTTTAAGTTATTGAGAAGCCTTATACGGCAACTCCAAAGAATCGTAGAAAATAAACAACCAGGAACATTATATGATCTTTAAAAAGCTTATCAAGACAATTTTTCATTTATTTATTTATCTGTTTGAGAGAAACCATAAATCATACAAAACGACAAAGATTTTGAAAGAGCCCTAAAGATTTTCAAATAAAAAAAATAAATCAGGCAAGAAAACAGAGAAAAAGAAAATAAACAAAGATATACCACAAGATTACCAAACCAACAAGGAGACATCGAATAAACATTAAACCTGGAGACCCGTCACTGAAAACAGAGAATTAACGAAAGAAGTCGAATCAATTTCACATTATTGCAACTTCATAGCTAGAAAAGGATCTCATTCGCTAATAATACTAGTAAAAAACACCATCTTGATCAAAGAAGTCGAATTAATTTCAGACAGTAATCAGTATATTGCAACTTCATAGCTAGAAAAAGATCTCATTCGCTAATAATACTGGTGAAAAGCACCATCTTGATCCCTTGAATTGTGATTGAGCTTCGAATTCGCGAAAAGAAAAGGGAAATTAACAGGAACAACAATCAAGAGAAGGAAAATCGGAGATACGAGAGAGAATGAAAAAGTACCTGAGAAAGAAGAGAGAGAGAGTAATAACAAGTCTCCAGACAATGGAACTGAATAAACCCTAGTAATGGATCATGTAGGGGGAGAGAGAGAGAGAGGGGGGGAGACTTGCAGCAGAAAGCGATGAGAGAGAGGGAATTTTCAGGAAATGAGTGATTAGTTATGAGCGCAGTTCGTAATCTGGTGCTCTTTCGAAGTACCGTCTCCTCGTGCTGACGGCTCTGATCTGCTATATATACTAGCAGTTAGGAAAGCT
Organism: Artocarpus hirsutus; assembly: GCA_946598075.1. Taxonomy (NCBI): domain Eukaryota; kingdom Viridiplantae; phylum Streptophyta; class Magnoliopsida; order Rosales; family Moraceae; genus Artocarpus; species Artocarpus hirsutus. Next base: position 74,558 of record CAMOHE010047346.1, read on the forward strand.
TGATGCCCAAGTATAAAATGATAAATTGAAAAACATATAATAGTAGTAGTAATAATAATAATAATTATAATAAGTGAGAAAATAAACAGAAAATAATTTTTAGGGTTAAAGATTTTTTTTTCTTGAATATTAAGAAATGATATTTTGGGCCTTGTATGGTAGGATATTATTGGTTTATTGCGTAAAATCGGGAAATAACACATAATCATATGCAAAATTAAAATTTTATCAAAATAAAAAAACAAGTAAATTTAAGAACGAGTATAACCAAGAGTGGAAAAGCCCAAGGACAGTACATGCACAAGAGTTGACTCGCCAAAAAGTCCGGTAGAAGCAGTTTTTACATGTTAATACAGTATCAATTTTTAATTTAAGTAAATAATATATTTTTAAAAATATTTAAGTACATAATATTTTTAAAATTATATTTTTTTAAATACTTAAAATTTTAATTTATCTAATCTTTTTTCTTTATTTTTCTTGTTTTTGTTTTAGTTTTTTTATCTTAATGTTGTTTTGTAGTTTTCTATAATTTATTTTATGTCAAAATAAATTTTGTTTTAACCTAAGTAACAATTTATTAAATATTATTATATCTTGATCTATTTATTTTTAATCTTAATAAATAATAGTCTAATTCTCTCGTAACTTTATTTTGGGCTGAGCTGACTGTCAACCCACTGGCCCAAAAATTTTGTTCTTGTGATTTTTTTTTAAATTACTTGTTAATCATTTTAATTGACAAGGATAAATATATTTCTTCCTAAAATATTACCTGTTAAGACTTTTATATATAAAAGTTTAAAACGTGACTTTTTTTAAGGAAATATAAAACATGACTTCAATTCAAAAATATTGTCAAATTGTCTATTTTAGAGTACTAATAAAATGTAATAGTCATGCATTGAGGGGTGATTACAAGGTATGGCAGGAATTAGCATTATATGCACTTAAGCGTAAATAGAATCACAACTTGTAGACATTCTTTTCCGGCACCTATATAATATAATGGATATTAACCGCGATTATCTTATAAACCTCCCCGTCTTTGTTTAAACTGTTATCTTGTATTTTATATTTATAGAAAATTTGTATTTAATTCTCATGTTTCATTAATATTCTTGAAGAATTTCACCCAATGAATGCTATATATTTTTCCACTTCATTGATATTACTGTTATATATTTGAGGTAGATCTCATTACTTTTCGATGCCTTATTCACATAGTCTGCAGTTTTCTTTGGTTGTGCCGCTTATTTTTCTGTCGCATCATTTGCCGAAATTAAAAAAGAAATGTAGACAAGCTGAAATCAACAGGAAGTGGATATCTTCTTCTTCTTCTTCTTTTAATATTTGCATTCCAAACTTAACAGGAATAAAGGAGATTAGTATCACATCAAGTGGAAGTTGCATAATTATTTTGGGGTAATTTTACACCCACCTATAATATGAGATTTTTTAACGTTTGTTTTGGAACATTTAATAAACCATGGGGATGGATAAAAACTAGGGAACAACAATGTCATGGGATGTGGTGTGATAGGATTTGATATAATATTGTCTAAATCAGTAATGTTATAGTAATATTATACGCTTCTTGTTATCAAACCAGCTTTGTAAAACGCTTCTGTTAAATCATAGTACGGCTGTGTGGTATGAAGTATAACGCTGCTCCGTTTTACAACCATGACAAGGGCAAAGTCTGTGGCAAAATAAGATGCAGCTGGTTAAAAGTTCTTCCCGATTCACTAGGTAAAGAACGATAAATAAAAGGCCATTAGGGACAAACAACACGGCAAGTGTGAAAGTGGATTGTACAATACACTTTAAATTGCAATGAGAAAGGAAAATATAATCACCATTTAAATAGTAAAAAACAAATAGCGAAAAGTAAAAAGTGTGGAGTGAATAATGAAAAAGGAAGAGTAAAATATAACCACCGCTTAAATAGCGAGAAGTGAATCAAAAATCATGCCATTTGGAAAGCTATAAATAGAGGAAGAAGAGATGGACTAACCAAGCTTTTGAGGGGAACAAACAATTTGGAGAAGAAACCAAGAGGGAACTTGGATAAGAATTTAAGTTTTGGCGGAAGAATAACCCAAGAGAGTTTAAGAGAAAACTCGAGGAATAGATATGAATTAATGGACACAACAAAGATTAAGAAATATTGAAAAGGAGTTAAGACAGCTTAAGCGGTAGGGAACAAAGACAAGGAAGAAACTAAATCGATCTAAAGAGTTAAGATAACCTAAAACCAATCAAAGAGGAGAGAAAATATATTAATTAAGAAAAACTTTGTTGATAAAAATCTAATTGGTAATATGGAGTAACCATCCTCAATTACTGGTTTTAGACAACTGTTAGGGGTGAGATATGTGTTTTCCCCATAAGATTTCATGTCATTGTTCTTTTGAACTTAGTATTATTTAGATCATGATATAAAAATTATTGTTGACCTCTCAAAAGGTGAACTCAGTTAAGCATACTTTACATTCATTAAAATTATGACTTACTAATAAGCCAAAAAATAATCTTCTTTTTCATAGATTATTAATTTATTAATTAAAAATAATTAATAATGATGTAACATTCTTGGTTATTATTCTAATGCATGTTATATGTATATTCACATTTATTCATATAATTCTCTATAATTTTATTCACATTATATTTTGGCATATAACATGCGGATGTTTCCCTTGGACCCGGGAACAACGTTTCATTCTTAAATAATCGTATGCACAATGAAAAATTAACATCTATATATTTTGTATCACAACTTATTATTAAGTAAAGGACTGTCATGATCATTGTTAATTTGGTAACATAAATAAATGAAAATAATTATCAGCTAGTCAGAATATCCAAAGTTAAACATTGGTTTTCTGTATACAAAACTTGGGCCCTAGTCTACTAGGACCCAGTAGCTGACATGCCAAATCCAAATTAATCTCCCACACACTTAAATAAAACAAAAAAAAAATCCCAAAAAAAAGGCAGTGTAGCTGCTTTAGGGTTTCGCATTTTCGAACATATTGATTAAAAAAAAAAGAAGATAAATTAACCATGGTAAATTTGCTCCTTATACCATGTTCTCAGCTTCGTCCAACCCCCTAATTAAAAAAAATCCAATCAGTTATTCCACATAGTAAAAACACCCGGGTTCGATCCCTGACCCGAACCGCCAGACCAGCCTCCATAACCCGACCCGGAATAGTCCACTTTCACCGGAGCAAGTTCCTCAGCAGTATTTCCCGTGGTCGTCGAATTAGAAGGCATCCCAAGATTATTATACCCAGCTGCATTAGCAGTATTAACACCATTATTATGATCAATCACAGAATCATTAGAATTAGCAGACCCCATATTGATATGCTCTATCAAACGCTGAAGAATCGCTGGATGACTCTGGAAATTATAGCCGTTGTAAAACGCCTGAGCATTGTTACTACCACTACTACTGCTCTGTCCCACTTGAGCTTGTTGGTGATGATGATGATCAACGCTGTTGAACGACGTCGTCCCGGATTGCTGCTGGTGCAACTGGAGTTGGGTTTGGATGTAGTTTTGGTAAAACGACGAAGGGTCTTGTGTCGTATTAGTAGTAGAGGTGTAATGAGAAATGTTGTCGTGGTCGTTTTGAAGGCTCAAAAAACTTGGCTGATGATGATGATGATGAAGATGAAGATGCGGATCGAATTGCATGAGAGGGTACCCAGTTTGTAGACGATTAGAGGCCGTGCTTGAGCTTCCGTGCTGGAAGGTTGAGCTGAGAGCAATCATTTCTTCGCGCTTTCTAGAAGATTCCAAGGCTTGAGCTTCTTTGAGTCGTTTTGCGGCTCCTCCTCCTATTGGGAGAGTGGTGCTCTCTAAAATGCTCTTCACGTCGTATCGGTTCATGTCGAAGTTTGTTACGGCTTTTAGGCCTCGGAACTTTATTGCCGCGATGTCGTATGCTTCGGCGGCCTCCTCCTCGGTACCTGATTAACATGATGGATTTATTAATCAGCAATTTAATTAAAAATAAGAGTAGAATATTTCTAATTAAATTTGGTCTTTGATGCATATGGTTTCAATAATATGATCAATAATTGTTCTTGATTAATGACTATAAGTACTTACTGAAAGTTCCTAAGTAAAGATCTTTGTTTCCTGCGACTCTTCCAATCCTTGCTTGCCATCTTCCATGTTGATGATGTCTGAAACGGAATTCATAGGAATGCCACGTCATACATATAATCATATGGAGAAGAGAAAATTAATTAATCAATCCCAAGAAATAATTAGTACCTTGTAACTCCACGATACATTGATGCACCTCTAGAAAAGCCACTGCTCTTCCTGAAATTTGTCACCAAGGAGACCAGGCAAATAATTTAAATCATGACCACTCATCCTAATAATTCCAGAAAATTTAGATCAAAATGAACAACTCTCACGTTAATTAAATTAATTGGTCCTAATTAATTTGTAATGATTTTAATATATTAAAATACCTTCTAATGGAGGCCACAAATTCTTGTCTGGTCATGTGCTTCATCTCCTCTAATTCCTTCTCATAGTTGCTGATCTACAAGTTTGTAGTACATTATTTTTTATAATAAATTTATGGCATATCCATTTTCGTTGCCTTGATCGGAGTATCCAAAAAAAAAAAAAAAACCTAAGCTTACTGGAAAATTGGTAGTAGTAGATGTTCCCCAGTACTTTAGTGCAGCCAAATCGTATGCCCTAGCTGCTTTCTCTTCTTTATCATACCCACCTGTTTTAGAGGACAATACCCAGAAAAAAAAAAAAAAAAAAAAAAAGGCAAAGCCATTTCGCCAATTACAAAACATTTCAAAGCCAAATGTAGTACTGTAAAAAAATATACATGATTGAAACTGCTTACCCAAATAAACTTCAAGAGACACCAAGCACCAAGCACATCGAAAAGTCCATGATGATATGATGTAGAAAAATAATTAGCAAGATTTAAGATGGTATATATAATTTATGTGTAAAAATAGATATATCCAAATGGAAAAAAAAAAAAAGAAAAGAAAAGAAAAGAAAACCACAGATCAAAAGACTGTAAAAGTTCACCTTGTCGGCCTTTTCTTGATTGCCCTTCTCTTCTACAACTATTGTCCCAAAGATGAGCTTCATACCTTCCTGTCCACCTATGCCTACATTTCCAAAAGGAAAAACACCAGCATATATGCAAAGAAACTACATCTTCAACAAGTAGAAAACAACATAAAAAAAAAAAAACAATAAAATCATAGTAGTATTATAAATTAAAAATAAATAAGAAATTAACCTCACTGCTGATAATTATATATACATCACCTTGTGACACCACGATATATTGAAGTTCTTTGTCCAAATGTATCCAAAGTTCTTCTTGGTGTAGATTCCTGCGCTGTATTAGTACTGTTATCGCCACTGGTTTCGCAGGTTGAACCTTTGCCACTACTGCCGCCCATGGACAGTGTCAAAGACTGAAGATTGGTTGGATTATTCTCTTGAAAATCGTAACTAGTATTAGTACTGGTAGAGGCGGCTATATTGTTAATAGCAGTACCACTTTGTTGCACCACCGGGACTAAACTCATGTTGTTTGGGAAGAGATAGCCAGAATCGTGAGTAGCCTCATGAATTTCGTTGTACACCACTAGATCCGCCTGGTTTTCTGTTTTGCTCACGCCAAGGAAATCTGCCACCTTTGGGACGTCACTACTACCGTGGGCATTGATCAGATTCCACTCTGTAAGTTCAAAAAATCTTATTATACATAAATGAAAAATACTAGGGCGTTTAAAAACAAAGTTCGGACTAAAAGCAATTTAAATTTTGTGAAAGACAATATTGTAACAGAATTAAATTGAACCGAACTGGGTGTATTTCCAAACGCTCTCTACATAAGAAGGAGGGAAAATATAAAAATAGTAAAAGATATACGTACCTTGGTTCTGAAAGGGAATATTAATGGTGTCCATGTTATCATGGACTAAACCTAAAGAAAATTGATGAGACTGGGATGAGTGAAGATGAGGTTGCAAAGACGCGTGAGTAGGAGAAAGAGGAAAGGAGAGCCAGTTGTTCGAATTCATGGATCCCATTTTTCAAAGAATCAAAAGCCCCCTGCGAATGAAGCCAAAGTACTAATTTATTAGTTTCACAATAAAATAAAAATGATTTAAGCAAATGAAAACAGCAAAGTTCATCACAAAAAAGGGAGTTCTAGTACCAGTGCTAATTATAAGCAAGTTTATGCAATAATCCAAACAATCTCTCTCTCTCTTGCCTCCTGTCTCGCTCGTAAAACCCTTGTAAAAATCTTTGTTTTATGTTTGCAGAGAAGAAAGTATTTCAGAGAAGAGGGGCCGAGCCTGGAAAGAGAAAAAAATGAGAAAGAGACAAGCTATTTAAGCACATGACTTTTTTCTCTCTCTTTTTGACATGCATACAAAGATTTGTTTTTGTAAACCCTTTTGTAGATGTCAAGTTAGGATGGTCTGGCTTTATCCACCGCATGATCATTCTAACAGTGTTTGACCACTAAAATACACCAAAAAATATATTGATATTTAAAACGTAAAGATTTTTTATATATAATAATAATCCTAATATATATACACACACACAAACATACATACAGATAAAGGACACGAGTGTCATACTAAACTACATAAATTGTGTCAAGTCCTAATTCAGTGTTTTGCACTAAGACAAACCCACAATTCCAACTGGGAAAATCAAAATTAAACCTCTTTTCTCCTCTTTCTCTCTCTACCCCCACTTGGTTTGTTGGAACTCTCGTCCTCGTTTTGTGTGACAAATGACTCCCCAAAGTCCAGCATTCCCACACTCTGCAAATCATCTCTCAGTCTTAAAAATCGACACTCTACGTAAAGTTAATTATATATAACATTTGTCTCTCTTTCTCTCTTACTCATATATATATACACACACACATCTACAAGAAGTGAGATAATATTCATATATGTAGAGAGATAGAGAGCAGACGATCAAAACCCACAAATCAGAGAAGATCTTCAGAAACGGGGGTACTCACAAAAGAAAACCCAATTTGTGGATCCCCGAGTCCTGCATGTGTTAAAGATGTGAATGTACGGACATGCAATAGTTTAGTGCAAAAATCCGACATATTAAATTTTTCAAAAAGTCATATGTACACCAAACACACCCACCACCACAAACAAAATAATCACGATTAAAAGAGATGGATCTCAAATAGAAATTTAGAAAGATTGAAAGGTTTAGTTTGGTTCCCCAAGCAAAAATCTGTTGACCACCTAATTGGTTTTCGCACCCGTCACAAGGGTAGAAACAGATGAAAAAAATTAAAAATCTTCTCATTCATGTCCAATAGCGTTGTATTGTGCCTTGTGTTATCCAGTTAGGCAAATTTAAAAACAATTAAAAAATAATCTTAACTATTAAATTCCTAAGACTTCACTAATTAGCATTGAATCAATAAACAATGTGACATATTTGTACAAATATACATATATACATTCTGACTCTCACTACTCGTTAAAACATTCTGACAAAAGGTATAATAGCATTTTACAATTTCTTTTTGTAATTGATATAATACGGTATATTCAGACTTTTTGTGATTTGATTCTGATCATTTTTTTTATTATTGCAGAAAATTTTAATGTACAGTACAAAGATTCCAAGACCTATATTCATGATTATCATAAATCTTGGACGTTCGAGAAAGCAGTATAACATGCAGTTCCAAATAAATTTGAAAAGTTTATTATGAGTGTCCACGAACTAAGTGGTTCCAATCAATTATCTGTTGGTAATGGATTTCCATATTTTTTTTATTTGTTTTTCTTTACTTAACAAACTTCACTATATATTTAGTTTTCAGTCTCTGAAACAGCACCAAGTTAATTAAACAAATAGTTTGAAATTAGACTGGCAGTTACTCATCAAACCAAAATTAAAAAATATATATATATGCTATTCCCGTAAAAATTAAAAAAAAAAAGTTTCATTATATGAAAAAGAAAAAATCACCTGCAATAGTTGATGCACACATTTCCCGCCAAATTCTTTGTGCACAAATATAAGGCTCCTTTGACTGATCTGCACCACAATAAGGAGGCAAAACCCACGTCTCTCGACGCTTTCTTTAACCCTCTATTACACCCTATTGATCAGGAAAAGAAAAAAAAAATAAAAATAAAAATAAAAACAAATTAACTGTTGATTACACAAAAACCTCTTACAACTTGGAATACCAAAAAAAGGAGTAACAAAATCCAAACAGAAAGTTAAAAACTCGCATACACAAAAACATTTGAGGTCAAGAAAAGTTGAAATTATTTTACTACTTCATAAGAACAACTCGAAACAACAAGAAAAAAAAATTGAACTCACTATTTCTAATGTATATATGTGATTGGACAACATATTATCACAAGAAACTCTCTGCAAGTCTTCCTGATAGATGTATTTGTTTCTTGAGAAATGTGGTTTAATAGGAAGGGAAAAATACAAGGGAAATTGGGTAATAATTACTATTGAAGGATTAAACCATTTGTGGTAAACTCAAAAGATCAGGCCTCTCACGCCGTTTCAGGTTATGTGACCAAATTCGAAAGAATGTGACCGCCACGTGTCAGTATTTGCTATTTAGGGTTTGAAAGTTGAAGCCAGGCGGGCCAATTGTCCGGTTTGCATGCTTTCGACAAAGAAACACAAAAAAGAAGACACTTTGACCACTCTATGACCGCGATCCCGCTGATCTATCCATATTTGGTTATTTTACAATTTTACCCTTTACGCCTTTTCACCATCTAAGCATATATATTTTACATACCTTTTCTTGTTTCTTTTTTTCTACCTTCGCTTTCGTTACATTTTGGAAATTTTGACTTATATACCTACCATTAAGAAGCTAGCAATATTATATGTGTCCCTCTTAGCTCTTGATGATACTACTCTAGTAATCTTAATTAACTACATATATATATATATATATATATATAGACCGGGAAAAAAGGTTAATTATCAACCCACTTCTAATCAAACTGTCCTAAAATTGTCACAAACTCTAGGGAATATTGCTAAATATATACTTGCCTCAAGCTTTTCATTTGGATCTGAAACCACTGAATTTAAGTTTAAAATGAGACTTCAATCCCGACATTTGGACTTTTTAGATCCTTGAACTCCTAAGGTGTTCAAGGAATTGTAGCTACAAGAGATGGACCTTTATTAATTATTCAATTTAGTTCGGGTTTGGAGATTATAGTTTTCGAAACCTTCGAAAGGTTTGAAATATTAGTGCATAGATTACTAAGAATGGCTGCCCAGAAGGTAAGGATACATAATTGGACAACAAATCCCAAGCGCAAGCCATTAAATTTAGTACCGATAGGATTTGAAAAATCTATGATTTCTTTCCCTTTTTTAACCTAAGAGAAGTGCTATGGTGTTGATCAGAGACATTAAGTCGAAGTACTCACTGGGTCATATTTGTAAATACAGAATGGCCCTAGAGGCATTTTGGGGAAAAGGAAGTCACGAGAATTCATAAAAAAAAATCGCGAGTTTCCAAGAGGTGGGAGGAAACGCCGGGAAAGTGCTCCTGTCGCATCGAAATGAAGCACTTGGAAAGGCAAATATATTTCTCTTATAATGTTTGTTTTTCTTTGTAAATTAAAACCAAACCCTAACTTAGGCTTGGGATATATATATATGGTAGGGTTAGGGTTCCCTTGAAACAACTAGTGCTTTGTGGAGAGCATATATAGATCACATATTATTACTACTTTTGTAACATTATAAGCACATTCCTCATCTTGCGGAGAAATTGTTGATGAATGACAATAACAATGTGCACACTAGCTAATAATATTATTCCTCTGCACAAAGCTTCGAGAGCAAAGAGGTTGTTGGTTACACTACACAAAAAGAAAGGCATTTTAAATTTTTCACATCAAGAAATTCTTTGGATTATGGTACGTTATTTCTGCTTTTTGTGTTCACTTAATTTCTTTATCCAAACTTGTGAATTTTTCATTTTTGACGTATTGATTCAATTCTCAGTACAAGAAAAACTACTTTTAACGACATATTATTTACGACATGTAGTTTTTGAATGTCGTTGAAAAGTACATACAATAACATCTCTAACAAATATATCATTAACGATATTTGAAACAATAATTTACGACATCTATATAGATGTCATATTAAAAGTTTCCTTTTAACGACAATAGTTTAGTGTCATTAAATTATTTAACAACAAGTAGGAGATGTCATCAAAGTCTTGGGATTCTACGACACCCCTTATAGACGACATTGGTCAAGATGTCGTCTATAAGGGATGTCGTGGAATCTCTAAGACTTTGATGACTCGTTAAATAATTTAACGACACGAAACTATTGTCATTAAAAGGAGACCTTTAATACGACATCTATATAGATGTCGTTAATTATTGTTTTAAATGTTATTAACGACATCTTTGTTGGAGATATCGTTATATATACTTTTCAATGACATTTAAAAGCTATATGTCGTAAATAATATGTCGTTGAATGTAGTTTATCTTGTAGTGTCTAAAGTCTAAAAAAATGAAAAAAAAAAAAACTGGAGATCCTAGTGCAACAAGATTAAGAAGGAGAGTATTTTACTAGCCTAATTCGAACAGAGGATTTCAAAATCCACCTAAAGACAATCCCACAATGAGAAAATCCTCAAATGCTCAAACTTGGTATTCGATATCAATATTTTAGTCTTCTTTTAAGCAAATGAAGGTATTTATAGTTCTCTAACAAACAATAACAAACACTCACTAAAATAAATGGCATAGTAAACAAATAACAATAGAATAATAACAAAACAAAACTAAAATATAAAAACAATTAATTAAATTAATTCTGATGTAGGATCCCAAACATCTTGCCTATATATACACACACACATAAGCAAGGAACGCTAAATTCATCAATCTGATTTCCTTTTAATAGGTGAATTCAATCAAATATTCCTAATCAAAAGACAAGAACAATAATTACATATTTCCTTGTTCTATTAACATAACGTGATTATCAAATAAACTGTTAGTTAACTCATTTATGACGACTTGGTTTAAGTGTTCTTTTTTTTTTTTGGGTGAAGGACTTGGTTTTATGTTCTGGTTGAAACACAGAAAATATTCTGTCTCCTTTTGGATACGTGGTTTTTGTGTGTGTATGTGTGATAGAGTGAACCGCCAATGTCTAGTCAAATTGAGTAAGGACCAAGTTATTAGCAATATTCAAAAGATCCCTAGAAATTCTCGACTAGTTCTACACAACGCGTAAGGAGGCCAACCACCCTTGTAGAATATATGTGTGTGTGTGTGTGTGATACATATGTGTCTTCACCTATTATATACATACATACATACATACATATATATATATACACACACACACACACCAATTAACTGATTATCAGTGTGCTCGAAATGGCTGCATGGCCAACTGCAGCTGATCTTCTTAAGCTGAAACTGAAAAATTTAAAAAGGAGATTTTGATCTGTGCGCTAATAGTATATAGATGCAAACATAAAATTTATAATATTTTTCATTTTATTTGTTCATCCCAAGAAGCAATACATTAGGGCCTTTCCTTCCTATAGAATGGCATCGCCAAAGAAGGCCTTTGTTTTTTTTGAGGGTAAAAAGGAGGCTTTAAATTGATGGGTGTAATCCATTAAAGAAATTAATTGAAAGGGCAAAAAATGATATCCATCTTTTAATCTATTTTAGCCAACTTCCATGCTCTCGACAACCCCTCGTAAGTAATGGGAATTTTACAATATCGATAGCATATAAAATGAAAAAAATATCAATCATTTACGGTTAAACTATAGGGATATCTACGGGGCATGTGCATGACATTTTCTCGTTTTATGCAACACAATTAGAAGTACAATTAAAAATTAAAAAATGAACAATTGACCAATTTTTTACGGTAATTGACCAAATATATATATCAAGTAAAATCTAGATTGGAGGGAGTATGTAAAAAAAACAAGATTGGAAGGAGTAAGAAATCACGAGCGGATTGACTAACTCGTTTGAATAGAATTCCACATGAATTCTTCGTTAAATTTATTTTCCAGTGATGGACAAATGATAACGATTAACTGGGCTTTTAACAGAATTAAATCCAGCTTAGTGCACTTGTTAGCTTTTGAATTAAATTTACTGTAAATAATATTGGTTAGTGTCATTTAGACAAATCGTTACAACATTAGTTTAGTAATAATTAGTATCTAGTTAGTAAACTATTGCTCTAAATGCAAACAAAAGTTGATTCAATCACAAAATCCTCCGCAGATTTTCTCTTCTAGAGATTTTTAATTCTCTTCTTTCCATGAGCTCTAATGGCATCAAAGCAATAATCTTTGTCTGCACAACGGAAAATGTCACAAGAGCTTCCTCATTTTCCTCGGCGGGACCTCAGTGTAGTTAGACAGCAACAAATTTCTCGTGTGTATAAAATAAGTTTTGGTGGCTAGAAGGTGTTCGCAATTAATCTGCTGTAAGATTTCTTACACTCAAGCAAAGAACAGCACTTGAAGTCTTGTAGGAGAACTTTGGGTGCCGGATGTCGAGCATAAAGTTGGTTGAGATTGAAAAATAATTTGTTCCAGTTTAATCTACTTATTATCAGAGACGAAGTTATAAAATTTATTTATCAAAGACCAAGCCGTAAAATTTATTTAAAAGGGCTAGTGTGATAAATAGTAAAAATTTTACTATCCTTCTTTTTTTTTTTTGGTAAATTGTTTGTCCCTTTATTTTGTTTTTGTATAGATCATATAATATAACTTTTTTTTCCTCCAATAAACTTGGGTAGTATTGTGTCTTAATTTTAACTTATTTGAGTTCGAAAGTTTTAAATAATGGATACAAGTAAAAGGATTTATATATGAAACAATATATAATTATAAAAAAAATATTAAGAGTGCGAATGACACTTTTTAAAACATGCTGCATAAAATTTATTAATTGACAATTTTCAGGATAAAGTGTAAAATTTTAGACCAAATGAAGGGTGTAAATGAACTATTTTAGGACATTATGCACAAAAACTGAAATTATAAAGTTTGAGGGAACAAAAAAGAGATAACGTATAAATTTATTTTTTAAAAAAAGAAGCAGCTGGAGCGTAAACTAACCACAAAAAAGGAGAGGGAAAAATGATAACAAAATGAAAATGGACAATACAGCAAAACGACATCAATCTCATAAATCAAAGAGAAACGACATAAGAAAACCCAGAACAAAATAGAAACCATAGACGACTGCAAATTGTAAAAGGATAACACTGTACAACTGGAATAAGTTAAAAACGACATATATCTCAGAAAACTCATGCGAAACAACAACAACTAAAAAACATAGATAACATCAAACAACATCACGGTATTAAACGACATGAAAGTGATGAGAAGGGCGACAACATAAAGAGCAATAAAGTAGATATCAAAAGAAAAGAAAAGCGTACAAAGGCTCTGTCTCTGCTTATTAATATATGTATGGTAGTACTGGTAATTTTTAGTTTAGTTGCTAGTAGAACAACATTTTATCATAAGCTATAATGAAGAAGAAAATTAAACAAAAGACATTGATAGTCAATATAATTACAAATTTGACATCCTCCAAAGATTTTCTCTGATCTCTAGGATTTAGTTCCCTTTTTTTTTTTTTTGAGGGAAATTTATTTCCCTTTGTTGAGTTCTGTAATCTTAACAAATGCTAACGTTTATCATTTTTAAAAAATTAAATATAGAACCAGTTCTGATATAAGTTAGCATCTTCCAACGTGAAATTTAAAAAGGAAGAGATACTAGGCCAGCCAACTATATTTCCATGAACAGACAACAACCCCAAGGCGCTAAAACGTTGTAAGATTCAAAGAAATAAGTAATTCTTATAGTGGTGTACACAAATTTCAGCTTGCAAAGGCATGCAGTGTTCTTGTTGAATCTAAAACTAACGCAGTGCTAGGCCTCATGAAAAAAAAATAAAAAAGCGCTCATGAATATTCTAAGAGAAAATTTCATGTTATGCCACACTTACAAAATTTGTTTATTTATGCTACTCTTCAAAAAAAATTTATTAAGTTGTGCCAGATAAACATGCATCATATTTATAAAAAATAAATCTTAAAAAATGGTATTTATAAAAATTTCCTGCATTCTAATGCATCCTCTTAATTGGTGGAGGAAAAAAGATTCTAAATTGTCCTCAGCACTGTTTCATATACCCTTCTTGGATACCCTGGGCTTCGACAGGACAAGCCCATTTACTGAAAAGTGGATTCTATTTGCCCACTTTTTGGCCCAGCAATGAAAAACTTAGAGAGATTTGTTGATGGGTAATGCAATGAAGGATAAAACAGATATCATTTGATTAAGATTTTTTTTTTTATTTTTTTTAAAATTTTTAGGGGCTGTGTTGTTCAGACCTGCTTTTAAAACCCAATTTTCTAGTAGGTCATGACCCATTCCCAAATGGGTTTTTCAAAGCATAGTCTTTTATTAGTGTTTCTAGTGTCTCGGGGGCCACATCCGGTATCTATTTTCACGCAATTAATCATATTGACAAAGTTATATAAGCAATCGCTATTTCACCGTTGATGTGTAGGAGTAGTTTGCAAAACTAGCACGGGCCAGAAAATAAGTAACAAGAGGCGTACGTATAATTTCATATATTAAGGCAAGGATGGAACTGTTAATTCTAACAAATTATACATACAAAATTAAGTGAAAAAAATCAACTAAACAGCTGCATATAATTGATTATGTGTGACTTTGCTCTTCATCAAGTCTTATATATTGTATTAACAAGTGCGGGCTGTTCAAAAAAACCGAAAAAACCGAAAAAACCGAAACTGATCAAAGAAAGCTGAAAACATCGGTTATAAAATGAAAACCAACGAACTCAGTCCAAAATTGACTGTCCATGAATTTTTTTGGCAGTGGGCTTTCAAAAACAACATTTTGCCAACTTCCAATTTTTCCAAGCTAGTATAATACATACTATATAATGTAGACATTAATATAAGGTGAAAATTGACAAAGTCACGGCTTCTAATGGAATTTTTTTTTTTTTTTTTTGCATAAAGTGAATTTTGGTAGTTTATTATGTGTAACATTATTTTTTTTTTAGCTTCCCATCACCAAATACATTAAATTTGAATTAAACAAAGTCTAATTATTGCTTTTCAATTGCTGGATTATTTTTAACATCCTAACTGGTTACTCTAGTCAAAAAACTACCGGGATCGACGGGCACAAAACCAACAAACTCTCTGTCTATTTGATTGGCTATGGTTTCGCTTTCTCAAAATCGACCGTTGTAAGTTGGAAATCAACTAATCAAAAATAGATAGAACTTGACCGATGAACACCCCTAATTAGTAGACATTAGATATAGTTGAAATTTAAAAAAAAAAAAAAAACCTTTATTTGGCCTTTACTTCTGAATTTCATTAAATGGACCCATACACTGATACACACACACACAAAAGATCAATAAATTGATTTCCAGCTCCTCTTTACCTTCCAAGAAGTGTTGCATCTGAGATAAATTAAGTCTGGCTTTTATAAGGGTGAGAGAGTAGTAATACTACATATACGGGGACTAGTTGCTTCTGCTAATTTAACTCACCCAAAAAAAAAAAAAAGGTTAATTAATTGAGAATAAGAAAGGCTGAACACAAGATCCAGATTGCAGGCATAGCACTTTTCAAAATTATACATGCAAAAACACACCAAGAGACACATACCACGTAACGTAATGGTGTTACAAGTGTGGCTTGGATGTTAAAGATGAATATCTGCTGCTAATTACATTCTTCACAAGGCTTTTAATTATTTAAGAAAATCTCCAAGACAATTACCATGTTATTAATTCCTACGTTTAAACTCCAAAAAATATGTAAAGGAAAATTATAACTAGCAAATTAACAAATTAATAATAGTCTAATCAAAAGGTCATAATAACGACGATAATATTTGTATGTTGAAAATTATGTTTTTCTATAATCGAAACTATACCATCATAAAATGGCAGGTAGCCTCATCATGCTGTGTACTGTAGGTGATCTTTATTATCACTTGCAATGATATTATACTTGAATTCGTTCATGTCATCAACCCCCACAATAATAACAGTAATAATTCTTCACGAGAAAAAAAGGAAAAATGTATGAAAGAAAAAGTAAGTAAAAAAAGGGTCGAGTCCTTTATCACCGTAGTGTGGTGGCGGTAGCAGAAAGGTACAAATCATCTTATTGTTCATCATTAAAAACGCATAAAACTACCATATACATAAGTAAATTGAGCGACCATATGCAAATGTACTTTTTTTTCCCTTTCTTTTAATAGTGTTCCTTTTGCTATTTTGAATACTGAAATGCCATAACTCGAATATAAATTAATAGAGGTAAACCGGCCACAGTTTTTATGTGTTTTCAGATTTATATCATAATTTTTTCCCTACTTTATTTGTTTGCCACAAATTAATAAAAAATAACTGCAATATTTATAGTGTCATAAATCGGAAGCCAAGATTTTTTTTTTTTTTTTGGGTATTTGTCAAAACTTCTCACTCTCCTTCGATCAAGCAAGGGTCCATACACAAACATATGTATGATTCAATCGCAGTGTCATTAAATGGTTCTAAATGATTGAGACAATAAGAATTTTCATATCATTTTTTTAACAAGCATGCATAAATGATACTAATTCTATGATTTTGCCATAAATATTATTAATAGGTAGGGAAAAAAGGGTTCTGTAATGCGTGGTGGGTCTCTTGGCAGCTAGCTAGCTAGCTAGCAAGAATATGGTTTATCCATTGGAGCTCACAAATAAAGAGGATAAATTAAATTAATCTGTACGAGTACGCAATACCCACTTTAGCCATTATGGAAGGAGCCTCCAAGAAATCCACAGATGTTTTTGTAGAATAATGGGTTTTCTTTTGACAAACGAATTAATTTTGGTTCCTTTATCCACTATAATTATATTTAGATGAGAAATCTTATTTAACCTTATGGGATTATAATTTTGCTATTGATAAAATAGTAGAAGTCTGTATAAAAAGTACACTATATATTAGACTGAGGCTACAATTTTGTAAGTAGTGAGATTATAACCATCAAATAATTTTTTTTTCCATATAGATATATAATAGGTCATATTATATATAGATTGAGATTCCATTAAAAAATGTTTCTATAGATTGAGAAACACATAATAAAGACTGTTGACCCATATGAATCAGAGTGAAAGTCACCTGTAACTATATAGGTACAAACAACATTGATTAGTATAAATTCCTGTTAAAGTGCCTTTTTGCTTGCTTAATCAAAGAGCAAACCAAACAAATGCTAAGATGCTAAAAATTGCTTCACAAACAAACACACACACAAACGCGTCCCCACAGTGTCAAGAGAGTTATCAAAGAAAAGCTTCTCTTCCTCTGAACGATCCTCAAAATTTTTCAAATCCACAAGACAAAAGGATTACTTGTGACGGTGGAATCATGGCCGACAAGGGTAATCATGAAGTATACAAAAACATTTTATTATATGTTTTTTCCTTTAAAGTACATATGTTCCAAACTTTGACATGGGTGGAGGAATTTATACAATTAACTAAGTAGGCTTTTTTTTTCCCTTTTACTTTGAGAGCTTATATTAGGTGGAAGCTTACATTTTTCCCCCCACCAAATGATGGCCGACAGGGACACATTGCATGAAACTTCAAAAGTAAATTAAAGGAGAGGGGGTTCTAAAAAATTTCTTGGTGGGGTTTTGATGTTCCCAACATAGGCTCAGAAAATTGCCAAAAAGAAAATTTAGTATGCAAAGATCTTTGGTGTGTTGTGTAACATTAGGTTGGAAATATAAATGGGGATTTAGGTAAGAAGATCCTCTTCTAAAGAATCCTTTCTTTGTGTATTATTTGTAGGATATATATATGTATATATATACACACACATACACACATTAACTTCTAAAAGACTAAAGCCTAAGTTCCACTCTTCCTCATATGATCTGTGAAACCAAATGCTCTCACTTTTGTCCAATCAATTAATCAAATGGCTTAATTAGCCATATGCAATATAATATATGCTAGCATGTAGTAGATCTCCCATGACATAATAGCCCACAGCATTTCATGGCTTTTTTACTAAACAAATTATATGTCAACTTTTTTTGTCACTCTAATCTGTCCTGAAAATGTCCTTGTTTTTTTGCATATAATTTAAGAGTTAAATACGTGAATATTCTATTAGCGAGGGAGAATCTGTGCACAGCGTGCAGATTAATCTTGAAGAGCTGTCAGGCACTAAATGTTAATTTACCCTTAATCAGAGCTAATTATAACTCACGGTTGGTTAAAGGATAAATAAAATAACATCTTTATTAATATGATTTAGTTTTTTATTGTTGTTGAGCTGTTGAAACTTTAGTTTATACATTGACAATTAATTATACGTAACCCGCTTCCTTAGTTCATGATTTGTTAATAATATCTAGCATACGCCTCGCTGAATTTCGTGGAACCTCAACTACTTCTAAGTCAACTATAATCTATCACTATTAGTCAATATAATATATATATATATATATGTTGAAGAAGGAAAATTATGAAGTTTGGTTCAATTTGTAATGTATGTTCGCAGCTTTCTGTCTACCTCCACGGTTGTTATTAATAATTAATATAAAATTCAACATCTCATTCCTCATGGAATTTTCATTAACTATAAATGAAATGAGCAGTTTATACTCTATTTTGTTGATAACCTACCAATATATTTGGTAGAGGCTTTCGTAACATTTTGTATTGTAAGTAGGACTAAGCAAGGGAACTCAAAATTGGAGATTTGAGAATCCCATCCTACCAAATTGGATATCGAGGTAAAAATAATTTTAATTAATTAATTAATTTACGCATAGAGAATGACAATAACTTAAACTTGTGGGGATTACAATGAAATTGTCGGTTTTTTTTTTTTTTAAAAAAAAAAGCTGATTCCATAGCATAATTGTAATAATAGAACACACTTAAATCTGTTAAAAAAACAACAACAGGAATAGTTTTTCATTTATTTTCTTTTTTGAATAGAGATATGGGTTTATGTGATCGAATAGAGAAGACAAGGGCAGAGAAATATCCTTAGGAGAGAGAAATTAACTTGTGGCAGATTTTGGCACTGTGAATATATACGGACGGAATCAATTTTCATCTTTCATTTTTATCCTTTAAAATATCCAAACTTGTGGACTTTTTTTCAATATAAAAAAGGTTTAATAAGGATAATATATGTGCCTCTCTTTATACAAATATTTAAGTCATGATTGCAACTTGCAAGGTAAATAGTTAATTTTAATTCGAGTTAGGAATGACTGCATAGTTTATATATAGTATCAGCTCAAATGTTGTCGTTGTCGTTGTTGTTGTTTTATTTTTATTTTTTTTTTTGAAAGGCTCAAATGTTGCTTTTAACAATATTTAAAAGAAAAAAAAGAAAACAAAGAACAAATTGACAGCAGCTACATCTGATCATGTGTTTATTGTGTGTACACGTAAGTGTGTCCGTGAACATATGAGTACTATGCACATGTAAAATGATTTCAAGCAACACAAAAAATATTTAAAGTTTATAAATTATGTATCTAGCTTTTTTTTTTTTTTTGGGAAGGTAACTATCAAGGTAGCTAAGTTTGAATTTTTCTCTTCAGATTTATGAAAAATACAATCGTATGTGTGACAATATATAAGATTATATATATATATATATATAATGCTATCTATTTTCATGATTTGAGTATGAGATTTCCTTTAAAACCCACCCATTATTATCAATTGGGTTAATAACAGTTAGCAAGATGGAATTAAAATTAGGGCCAAAATCAATTTGGCAATAGTGGATATATAGACTATTGACATTGGCATACGAGTAATTAATGGAGGAAGGAAATACAAGTAGACCACAGATCCTAAACCCTGCATTTGTGAAATTGTGAGATGTGGCAATCAGCACTCAATGCAACATGTGATGGTGCAAAGAGATTTATACCAAGGTCTTTTTCAGATATAAATGTGTTATTAGCTCCCTCAACTCATCGTAACTTTTTACAAAATCGCATTTACATAGGACCAAATCAGCATATAGTATTGATTAGCTTTTCAACACAAACAAGCCTAATCTTCCATTTGGTACATCAATTCGTACTTTCTAGTTAATCACCCACAGTTAAAACTCTCAATAACTACAACCTAAAGCAGAAAATAGCAACAACATATGAAGTTTTTACAAGCTATAATTTTTTAACTATTTTTTTCTGTTCAAATTGATTTGTCAAACATCTTATGATAATAACTTTTTTTAAGGGTAGTTCAGTTGTTTAACTTGTCTGCATGCACATGCATATGTCTTCAATATGTGAGAACGACAGTGAGTACAAATTTTTGTCAAGTAATAAGGCTTGTAAAACCGAGATCGTCCCACGAGAAAATCAATATTAACTAACGAAATTATGTGAATTCTAACTTTATTTGAACAAATTAAAAGATGAGAGTTTTTTACTAAAAGAAACAATTAAACAAAAATTAAAGCAATCAATAAAATTAAGAAAAGCTCAACATTATTAAGCTTTAGGGTTTCCAATTTTACCGAACCATTCTGCCTTGAATTATTTAACAATGCAACCTTAAATTATTCTCCTAGTTGATAGTCGAAATCCCTAAATTATTCATGCTTCTTTCCAAGTTATACCAAAAATCCCCTTAGTTGCTAACCCACTATATTCCTATGTAAATCATAACAATTAAAAAGTCATTAAGTTTTATGGATTTTTGTGTTGTGACTATATAAATCATGCAAGTATATTCCTATCTTACATGCAATTTATGGCATTCAACACAATGATCAAAAAATATAAATCTCCTTTCGATTTCATTATGAATTAAAAATTCATCTAATTAGTGACCAGTTAATTAGAAGTATTAAGAACAGTGAAAAACACTCAACTAGAAAAATAATTCATCAATTGCATTGATCATAAAATAATTCAAAACATCATGGTAGAGCTACATCGTTACCTTAGAAAAGAAATTTAGAAGATAATGGTAATAGAATACATCATAAACAAATTCTTAAACATGAGAAAAGGAGAAAGAAGAAAACTAGTTGATGAAATTGAAACTAAATTCATTTCCGAGAGCTCCGTCTTCTCTGGTTTGTAGTAGCAGCCATATCTCTCTTTTTTTTGAGTCTAAGAATTCCTAAAAATAACATGAAGTGAGCTATTTATACTACAGGGATGAAACTAGGTCGAATGGGCCTAAAACAAAACTTTTTGTAAAAATTTTCCAAACAGGGGTCACAGCTTTGTCTTCTTGCGCCGCGGTGTCAAGCAAGAAATCATGCTAGCCTTTGAAGCAGCGCCGCGACGCTAGACCTTGGACACTGTAGCGCCAAGCATTGGGCGGAAATTCTTACCTTGATATGCATTGCAGCGTGACTCAACGGGGCTGCGGCGCCCATTTCCATGGCCACGGCGCCGAAATTTCTTCTTTGCTTAATTATTGAGTTTTTAAGCTCTATTTTCTTGCAACATGTAAAATCAAATAAAACATCAAAAATAAACAATAGCAATCTCTAAAAAAACCTAACAAAAGATCAAGTAAAAGAATATCAAATCATTGGTAAAACACCAACTCATCAGTGAGACATGTGCGCCATTGTTAACGACAACGATTCATTGATATAATTGGACCAGATCAAATTGATATCGTCAATTTGCATCTTTTGTAATATTTTGGTGAAAACGATAGCAAAATATTGTGCAGATGAATTTCAAAAAGTTTTTAGGTTATATACAAAACGAATGGGGGCATTTGGTGTCACTTGGAGGATTTTACATCACTCAATAGAAAGGAATCAAATCCCCAATGACAAAAGTCACAAAGAATACTATTCCCACAACAAAAAAAAGAGAATAATACATATAGAGGATGAACAAAGAATATAAATAAATAAATAAGCAAATAGAGTGAGGATTTTTTTTTTTTTTTTTTGTCAAAGTCTGTGATTGGCAGAAGATTTGCTCAGCCAGCACCACCTAACAGGAATTTGAATCAATATGTTCTTTTTTCTTTTTTTTGCTGGAACAATATGTTCGTTATGATAGGTGATAGTTTGAATAAATTATATGTAATTGGATAAACATTTTAAACACCCTTTCAAAAATGAAAAAAAAAAAAAAAAAGAAAAGAAGAAGAAGAAGAGATCTTCCCACCACTACTCAATGACGTCAAGTATAGATCTGCGAACCAAAGTTGATTTTTTGAATTGATGTGCAAAAGATGTGTAATTATTATGCCTAGGTATGACACTTGGCATTGACATATCAAATATTGTCACGAAATGATCGATAGATAAGATTCAAATTGCTTATTTATTGTTCTAAAGGTTAAAAAAAATTGCACCATGTAATACAGGAGCATCATTGTATAATATTTGTGATATATATGTATATATGTATATATATATATATATATATATATTTCTATAGATAAATACACACAGTAATGTACCATTATGTCTATGGATATTATCTCGACAACCGCACAGCCGGCATTGAGCTTTGATTCTAAATACATTGCAGGGTATTTTCTTTTCTTTTGTTTTTTTATTTTAGTTTTTAAAGCTTTTAAACAAAATGGATTCTCAAAAATTTAATTTTGACAATTGTGATTATCGTCCAATTTCCAAGTTTCATCTTTGCTAATGTAAAACGTAGTAATTTTTTAAAGGACATTACAATCTAAAATCAAGCTTGAAATTTGATCACGACAAAGAACAATATTTAGAATATGACTGACATTAGCTTTAGATCTAAAGTGAGTCCGTGACATTGCTTGATCATCATTCATCAGAAAGGATTTGCAAAATATTGCATAATTTTTTCTTTTGTGTTTCTTATTCTTAGATCCAAAAGCAAAAATCCATAAATGTTTTTCCAAGGAATATATTAAAAATATAACACTTATTATAGATAGCAAAAAAACACTTAAAATGGGGAGCAAACACATGCAGTTACTGTATCCTGCGTAACGCTGGACCATGGGTTATTAGGTATTCAATACGAGACAATGGATGACAAAAAAAAGACAAAGAATTGGCTTGTCACTATTGGCATTAATTATAGACAAAGTTTCTTCACGAAGGGCTCCCTTTACTTTCTAGGGGTCCATCCTTCTGATGGGACAACAGACACTCCCCCGAATTTCATCATATAAAATATTTTTTTATGTACTAAACTAATAATTCATATATAGTTGCCTGACCAAAAGTCAAATTATAAGTGGTGTCTTATATTTTTTCTTTCTTAATTATGGAGATATATATAAATTAATCTCTCTACTAAGTTTGTACATAGTGCAGTTCACATGCCTATTATAAGCTTCATAATAAGATATAATACATACGAAATTAGATTATTGAATTAAGAATATTTTGGGTTTTCTTTATGCGCTGAATGATAGAGAGTATACAAAAGACAAAGAAATGAAATATAAATTATAATAGTAGTTATAATAAGGAAGGTGACAATTAAAAATATTCCAACAGCAAACACAAGTGCACGTTCACAGTTTTTCCCTTGGAGTATGAGAGCCCCCTCTTTCTCCCCCCCATGTGATGTGATAACCGTACAAACGATGTTCAATCTGTGCTTTGTTTGGCTCCATGCATCTAATTATCTTTTCTTTTTGTGTCTGACACGTGTGCCAACTCATTTACCCTCGTGCCTAGCCATTGATTCATTCGAAATATAGGCATTACAGGAATGAAATAATGGAAGTATTGATAAGCACAATTGGCTCCTTTTTTATCCAAAAGAATGGGTTGAAAAGATCCTGCAATTACAAGATATGACCATCAAATGAGATCAGCTCTGATGTAAGTATAAATCTAACAACGTTAAAGCACGTATCAGGCATGTTAGAGATCAAAAAATAGAAGTATTTCCACACACTAAGAATGAGCCACGTATAGCTCTTTTACCAACCTCTATAATGAATAGAAACATTCAATAGATTAAGAGTCAGGATATTGTAATACAAAGTCCACCAACCACACTATAAACACACGACGCTGTAAAGAGCAAACTCTCGTGTAGAATGGTACTCAATCAAAAGACGGGGAGACTATCTCCATTATTACGTTAATAAAACTAACGTAACAAAAAAAATCAACAATAAGCAGACACTCTAGAAACAACCACAATGTTATAAAATAAAAAGAACAAGACAAGAGAATATAGTATAGAAGTAAAGAAGAACTAAAGAAGAACACAAGAGAATGAGAGAATTATATCTATTTCTTTTTTCTTTTACTCTTTTACATGCCTCTCAAAGCCTTTATTTATAGGCTAAAGATGC
>CAMOHE010047346.1:99539-117555 GCA_946598075.1 Artocarpus hirsutus
AGAATATAGTATAGAAGTAAAGAAGAACTAAAGAAGAACACAAGAGAATGAGAGAATTATATCTATTTCTTTTTTCTTTTACTCTTTTACATGCCTCTCAAAGCCTTTATTTATAGGCTAAAGATGCCCATATGTTACAATAGGCTTAATGGTGTTGTAAATGGAGAAAATAACTATGAATAAATTGTAACAAATAGAGGTTATGGAATTTGTGAAGCTTTGGGGGTTATGAGACTTGAAGAGTTTGGGGGTTATGGACATCCATCATAATACTATATTCATAACACACAATATTATTTAAATTACAAAAAAGACAACTAACAAAACCTGAGA
The DNA here is from genome assembly GCA_946598075.1 of Artocarpus hirsutus. Taxonomy (NCBI): domain Eukaryota; kingdom Viridiplantae; phylum Streptophyta; class Magnoliopsida; order Rosales; family Moraceae; genus Artocarpus; species Artocarpus hirsutus. The sequence continues at coordinate 99,873 of CAMOHE010047346.1, forward strand.
CAACACCCTAGACCGATTAATGCAATTGGCCACACTTGGCTAGGTAGTATGGTTTTGAATATTTAAAGTCGTTCAACTACAGCTAAACTACATTAATTGTAGAAATGTATTGTGTGGTCCGTCCAACGGTCAATTGTTTTGGTTTAGAAGAATTTGGTAGACAATCATGAAGAAGTTGGAGTAAATCCCACTAAGATTATATTTTTGCAGGGTTTTATTTTTTATTTGTTTTTCTGGTTAAAAAGAAATGCAGGAGTTTAGGTTTGAAAGAAGTAATCTTACCTATTGTATCTAACTAGGTAAGATGACTATGTGCTGTGACTCAACCCCCTAATGATTTTGAGTGGGAGCTTCAATTTTTTAAATCAATACATATTAATCTAAATACTCTTATGATCCCCAACAAAAATTAAAAAGAAAAACGTCAACTATATACTACAATTTGTTATCGAGATACTTGAGAAATATTTGACCAATAGGAAATCCAAAAAAAAGATTCCATTTTGAGTTAGTTTTCGTGTTAGTGATCGTTTCTTATATCATAGCAAGAGCCTAGTTGTAGTGTATTATTGTAAGGTCCAAATATTCACAACGAGTGCAGTTGTTGAATGACAATGATTATGCGGCTCAATGCCATTCAAAATTGTCACTAGTCTTCTTCCCGAAAGAAATGGGAAGAATTGATCAACACGATTTTATGTCAAAAGTCTAAATCCTTATCGTAATTAGTAAAGAAAAAAATGGTAAAAAATGGTTATAACGACATATAATTATGGGCCGTTTTTGCTTATGGGTCAACACATAGAATGGAGGAATAAAATAAAATAAGCAAAAAAAAAACACACACACACACACACACACACACACGCACGCTCAGAGAAAGACTAACAACAAATTAACGAAAAATTTAGAATATAAACATGATAAAAAGAAGAGGAAAAAAAGAAGAAAAGAAAGATAAAGATGGCAAGCAAATGGCTTGGGAGAGATAGTGCCATGGTGGAAAGGAAACGCAAAGGTCATAGTGCACGCAATTATAACCGAGTCGCTTTAAACAAAAAACAAAAATTAGCCCAGATAATCAGGATCTTTATTACCTCTAATTACCAACGACAAACTTAAATAATCATTTCGTACAAACAATACCAAATACACATTATTACCATGAACAAACTAAAACTTTATAATCATTTCGTACAAAAAGACCGAATACACGTTATTATTACCAACAACAAGTCATGCTTTACAAATGTTTTTCGTACTAAAATACCAAATACGCATCATCAACCAGTCCCGCACTATCTCACCAAAAAATACAACCCCAATGGAAAATAAATAATAAATAATAAATGATAAATGATAAAAAACTGTTGTATAGCCTATAAAAGCCAAAAACCAACGCCAAGACCCATCTCTCTTATCTCCTCTCTCCCCATCTCTCTGTACTGAATATAGCTCCCAAAAAAGAAAAAGAAAAAATAAAATGGATATAGCATTACCATCATCGCCGGAATTGGAGCTGGAAAACCTCAGGGCTCTGAAAGTCCTCGGAAAAGGAGCCATGGGAACGGTCTTCCTCGTCTACGACCGTACGGCCGATCCCTCAGCTCGCAACCCTTTCGCTCTGAAAGTCGTCGACAAGTCCTCCCTCCACACCAAGCTCGACGCCGACCGCCGCGCCCGCTGGGAGATTGCCGTCCTCTCCCGCTTGTCCTCCTCCGGCCACCACCCTTTCCTGCCGTCACTGCTCGGCTCCTTCGAGGCCCAAGACTATCTGGGCTGGGCCGTCCCTTACTGTCCCGGCGGCGACCTCAACACCCTTCGCTACCACCAGACCGACGGTGTCTTCTCCCCCGCCGTCATCCGCTTCTACCTGGCAGAGATCGTCTGCGCTCTCGACCACCTCCACTCCCTGGGGATCGCCTATCGCGACCTCAAGCCCGAGAACGTCCTCATTCAGCACTCCGGTCACGTGACCCTCACGGACTTCGACTTATCACGAAGCCTCAAGCGCCGTACGGCCGTCGTAAATGTCATTTCCTCGGAGGAGGAGTCGTCTTCATCTTCGTCGGCGGCTGCGGTTAGAGAAATTCGCCGCAAACATCGGAGGAATCTGACGCGCTGGATCAGCTCCTCAACCTCAACCGCCAGCGATTACAACGCAAGCTCTTGTACTGGTAGTAAGGGATTGAAGAAGACGAAATCGGCCCGAGTCAGCCCTGTGAGTCGGAGGAAGACGAGTTTCTCGAACGGAGAGCGGTCGAACTCGTTCGTCGGAACGGAGGAGTACGTTTCGCCGGAGGTGGTGCGCGGGGAAGGGCACGAGTTCGCGGTGGACTGGTGGGCCCTGGGGATATTGACGTACGAGATGATGTACGGGACGACGCCGTTCAAGGGGAAGAACCGGAAGGAGACGTTTCGGAACGTGCTGGTGAAGCAACCCGAGTTCTTCGGGAAGCCCACGGCGTTAACGGATTTGATCCGACGGTTGCTGGAGAAGGACCCCCCCAGGCGCCTTGGCTACTCCCGAGGCGCGTGCGAGATCAAGGAACACGATTTCTTTCACGGCGTCAGGTGGGACCTACTCACGGAGGTCTCACGGCCTCCGTTTATCCCCTCGCGTGAGGACGCTGATTTAACGGAGAGGTCAACGGCGGCTGGCTTTGATATTCGTGACTACTTCCAAAAGTTGAGGTCACCGCCGTCTATGCCGCCGTCACCTGACTGTCAACTACTAACGGAGTTCTGACCCACGTGCGGAGAGTTGGCGCTTGTAAGAAGTAGTTACTCTATGTCTCTTATACATATTTTCTTAATATTTTTCCCCTCCGTATCGGTGTACATAAAAATAAGGTTGAAGTTGGAAAACGGCGTTACTTAACAAAAACCGTTAGATTCGTTATATACGGAGGATCTTCATCCCACATTCATACAGTGTACATCTTTCCCACTTGCAGTTTTCGGTGCGTGCAATACGTGGCTGTATATCTTTTATTTTTTTGTTATTGTCGTCGTGTTTTTTTGGGGGTTTTTTACTACGCATAAAAGAAAAAAAAAAAAAAAACCATATAAGATTCTCAATTCTGTAGCGGAGCAATTAATCAATTACATTTTTGCACAAAATGTCTAAAGTATATGTCAAACTTACCTTTCACTCAATTAAAGGCCCGATTAAACTCCAAGTTAATTTGAATGGTATCACTGAAAAAAAAAAGAAAGAAAGAAAGAAAAAAGAGCCATCTTTCCTTGGGGGAAAAGGATGCGGTAATGATCTATCAAGTACGCAATTCTTGCGTTCCAGTGAGTTGTGTCCAAGATTTATTTACAACGAGAAAAGGAAAAATAAAAGGTGTTGGTGGGGTCAAGATATAAGATTTACATCATTAACCAAAAGAAAATATTACAATCACACGGTGTACGTTCCTTTCCTTTCCAAAAAAAAAAATCACACGGTATATGTTCCGTGAAGGGTGGTTTTACATGAGTTACGCCATTATCGAAATAATTGGAAGCCAAAGTTTGGGATACTTTTACACGTGATGCACTCCATGGCTTTGATCATTACTTCTTCTTTGGGATTTATATGATCAGGCTTTCGGCAATCTTGTCTTTTTTTTTTTTTTTTTGACGTATCTTCTTTGCTTATTGTCATAAAAATGGTTCTAGGATAAATAAACATCTATGTAATGTTATGATGAATGCTCTTTAAAACATCATATATAAGAATGTTATACAAATATATTTCACCTATGTTGTGATCACGTGAAAAGTGACGAGAGTTGAAGGTGGTATAGTAGGTAGCTAGCTAGGTTTAGAAACTCGATGAGCAATCCAAACAATGATTTTGATAAAATTTAGGCAAATTTACTTTTTTTAGTTCTCCATACCTAGGCATGTAAGTTTATATATATATTTGAAATATATGGACGTGTAATTCTTTTCCTCTCAATATATTAGGAAGTTTTGAATCTTCACAAGCTCAAGATAAAAAGTTTTTGTCCTGTAAATGAGTTATGCGATGTTTGATCCGTGATAGTTTGTTCCAAAATGAGCTCTTTTTTTTAGTATAATTGAATCAGATTTTTCTCGTTCATTCTTTTGGAGTTTCGGAATTTATTTTATAATTGAGTGTGGAATTACACTAATAATTCTTTTATACATACACACACAACATTAGTTGCTTTTAATATTTGAGCCTGAAATTTCCTTCTTTAACCTACCCACACTTACCAAGTAAGCTAAAACTCATTGGCATAGCCCCTTTTTATAAAATATATATATATATATATATATTTGTATTTTTCTTAAGCAAATATACATTTAAATTGTTACACACATCTTTACTTAAATGGAAATGAATAAAACAATGATGTGATATTAGTGAGCTTTTGGGAAAAGTTAGTGTAAAGATGCTCACAGTCTATATCTTCCTCCTTAGGCTGGTTGGGGAATTCTTAATTCAAACTAAATGCTTAATAAAACTAGCTAAAAAAAAAGAGGTGAGGAAGAAATAATTAAGTTACTTTTAAAAAGATTACTTTTGATTGTTGGATTAATTTACAAACTTCGGCACAGAAAGGGTGAGAGGTTATTATGATTATGGGACAAAATGTTCTGAAATCACGGGATTTAAGCATTAGAGTATTAAACTTGGTCCTTACTTTACTAAACATTTCATAAAACTTTCATCTTTGCTGCCCAAAATAGCTTATACTCGTAATTATTACAACTTTTTTCACTAAAGAATCAAAATAACACTCTGGAAAAATTAGACCAACTTAAGAAATAAAAGCAAAATTAGGGCCACATAAATGAAGATCTCTGAGGTCCATCCCGCGCCAAACCCCACTGGATTAATATTTCGCTAATTGAGAATGATGCTAAAAGTTTTTTTTTTTTTTTTTCACAGAAGCGCATACAATTTGAGAAAATTTTGACAATTATAAAGTTGGAATGATTTTATTTCTTTTTTTAAAAAAAAAAAAAGAGAAGCACGTGACTGACATAATTTTGGTATAATATAGGGACCACTCGTGTGCAAAAGCGAAAAGCTTTCCAGCTTTAAGAGACTACCGTACACTTTGGACTCTTACGGCGAGGTGGACGAAAAAGAACATTTTTTTTTTTAATTTACTTCAGAATTTTCCCGGGCAAACGCAAAAGGATGATGAATAATATTTGATGGACCAACTTGTTTTGTTGTTGAGGGACAAAAGTAAAAATAAAAATTAAAAAAATAAAGTTTGTGAGGAAAGGTAAAAAAGTAAATGAAAATTTCATGTACGATGCTTGAATTCAGTGCATCTAAAAGAGTGCATCGACTCGTATTTGTCATGGTTTATAAAGATGACAAAATGTTGTTACCTTATGTGACATGAACTCTAATTTGTAGGCTAGCAAAAATTGCCCCATCACATTAAACGACTGCCTAGATTTCGAGAATCTCTAGGACGAAACAGATAAGAAAAGGGACAACAGAAGGTCAAAAAAAATCAAGAAACATCAATTAATGTATCCATTATATATAACAATAACAAAAACGGATAAGGAAGGTCTTGGTAAATAATTATTTTTATACTAAATAGTTGAAGTAAATAACAATAAATGAAAATTTTAATTGATAAATTATTTTTTTATCTATATTATAAATATTAATTTACTTACAATTAGTTTTGTAAAAGTGTTATTTGCTATAATCTTCGATTTAAAGGTGAAAAATCATTTTTAATCCCTAGCTAGTTACAAAATGAAACGGATTAAGGAGAATTATAATATGTTGTTGCCAATGACTTTAAAAAAAAAGCTTTCTTTAAGAATCGGGGGCTTAAATTAACCAAAGGTTCACAAGCGAGAATTAGATGCATTGAAGGACATAACATGAAGAAATTATTCCATGTGTCGGCGAATTTAAGGCTATAAATGTTGTGACAATTCTTTAAAGACCTCGCATGTGGGCTAAGAACCAAATACTACTCTTGTCATTATACCACGGATGTGTGCGTGGGCTCCTTCCATTTCTATAGCAATATATATATATATATATATATATATATATGCACATATATATATATATATATTGATATATAATTAATAGCCAATACTAGTTGATGCTACGTGACTTGTTGCCTGTGGATGGGGGCAACGAAGAGGCATTTTAGTGTGGTCCTTAAGTTTTTTTCTTTATATTTATTTACATAGCAAACAAAGAAAAGTACACATCACGAGTACTGTTTTTTTTTTTTTTGTAAACAATTTTTCTTTTTTTGCGAAGTTTGGATCTTTTCTCTCAAAGGAATGAGAAACCTCCGTGAACGACGTACCATAATATATATTTTTTTCACTGAAAAAATGAGTGATCAGCTGCTACTACAGTCGTTATACATGAAAATGGATCATGAATTGTATATAGTACTTTATTTTTGTCTAATTAATTTGATGCATAGTATATATTAATTAGTTGAGAACTTGTGTGAGACTCGTGTATGCTCTATATATATATGTGTGTGTGTGTATGTCGTGTGTGTATATATATATATATATATATAATTAATTCAAATAATGGAAAATGTCTAAGTTTCTAATTGCTACATAATTATATAAATTTTAGCGCCTTTCCAAATGTAGTAGTTAACGCCTTGAAGCTAAGGAGGAAAAGATAATGAGAAAATCAGTTTGTGCACACGTGTGACGTGAGTGCCACAATATTGTAATGAAGTTGATGTACACATATATATGCATCATGCTATAATCAATTGGTTGTCATGGAAATGTTACTTCCTCTTTATTTTTATTTTTATTTATTTATTTTATTCATTTTATTTGCCATTGAAACCTCTATTTTGTACTTGAATCCAAATTAAAGGCCTGTTGAATATATATTTTCAAAAGTTCAAACTACACCAATACTTAACCTTGCCCCTAATGAGTGTATCATTGGTTTACACACCATAGACGCACATTTTTCTTTTCTCATTTTTCTGACCATGACCCAGCATTGGAACCCTTCCATTTGTAATGATGCAGTTTGCTTAATTTTTGACGTTCAACGTGGCATCTTTGTATGAAAAGCGTCCCATGCTTGGACCATATTTCCACATTAATATTTTCTTTGGAGAAAAGTAGAAAACCGGGTCATCTTTATTCTATAATAAAATATTATTATTGATTAGTCAAAGAGAGCAAAAAACTTTTAGGATTCAATTAATACATGTAAAAGCTCTTCTAAGTTCTGTAATACGGTAGGTTTGAAAGAACAAAGCAACTTATCAACGAAAAGAACTTTTGACGGTCATCACCATCATGAGTTTGAGTGATGAAATTAGGTTTGAACCTTTCTTAAGGTAGAACAAATTTTCTACGGTCGGTCCAAAAGGCAAGTTAACAAGAATTAGGATAATTAGCTAGAAATAATGTCGATCAAATGCCACACATGAATGTCGACTGAATAGTGTGTGTCTATATATATATACATAAATGCCAATATACTATATACATAACACATATGCATATACATATACATACATATATACATATATATGGCTCTACCTCATCTTGAAAGGAGCAGACAGAACCTTTCTAATGCGCGAACTTTCTCTTTGAACTACAATCAATGACCATATGTTATGCATTATCAAGATAACAATTGCCAAGACGGGAAACGGGAGTAGAGGTTTTTTTTGTCCAAATTAACTCCTAAAAAAAGAAAGAGATCGGGCGTGCAAATGTAATTAATAGTGTTTCAAAGTGAATGTCAAAATAAATTACATTCTGCAATTTGGAAGCTTCTGTTTGAGGACATCATAACTTTGGTTGCTTAGAGATAAGGTGTTACGTCAGGTTGCATTTTTTAGAGAAAAAACAAATTAACTGCAGAAGCACCGACACAAGGAGCTAGCTAGGCTAGCTAGGGCCATAAGAAATGAAAGCTTTCCGTGGCCTAATAATTCATGGCTAGCAGTCTTTTGAAAAAATTATTTTCACCCCGTAAAATTATAACCTTATTACTCACAAAATTGTAGACTTTAGTTTAGTGTATAATATATTTTTTAGACTAGATCACACCATTATGTTAATAGCAAGGTTATAACCATATCAGGTTAAATAGAATTGTTCTTTTTGTAAGTACTTTGCTAGAAAAAAACATTTAATTGTCAGAAGCAAATATGTATCTATGAAACATGCATACCCTACAACCATATTATTGAAAAAAACAATTGAAAGAAGAAAGAATAGCAATTACGTATACACACGATAAGTTACTAGAAACTGTATATATTATGGTCCCTCCAAAAGACCCTCCCTCAAACATAACATAATGAAATAAAGAACGTAACATGACGGGCATTGAATGCAACTAATATTGACGTTAAAGCTACATAACATTGTTTGTGGATGACTGAAATTCTGATTGTTATGTCAATGCAACATTTTGAGTAATGAGATATGTAATATGGTCTTTCAAAGACTAAATTTCTTAGTATTATACGCCAATCAAGTACTAACGTTAAGTTTAATTACTGTCTTGTTATGTTTTTCTTCTACATATTATGTTCTACGTGTTAAGTTAGAGTGACCACCTACTGGAGGGTCCGTAGAAAATCCTATATATATGTGTACGTGTATCTATAGGTACGATCTCTTTCAACTATAAATCAAGCAATAAACGTAATATATATATATATACACACACAGAGAGTGTTGCCAATGAGCTGGCAAGATATATATGATATCTTGAATATTATTGTGGAAGGCTGCACTATCTGGACAATATGGACATCTGAGTTGGTCTAAATTAAAGAAGTTGCCTTTATTATAAGTCTTTGCTCTTTTTGAGTGCGGTGCTTATTGGATCTCAAAAAGAAGAAAATCCTGTAGTTGTGTTTGTTTACTGTAGTGGCTGCAATTCTAGGAAGAGAAATAAAAAAATAAAAATAAAAAAAGAAGAGTTGGCAAATCCCACCAGTGAAATTGCAGCCACAAAATCCCTTATCAATCTCTCAAGAGCTGGTAATGTCGTGAAAAGAAGAACTTTTTATGCACGCTTGTCCTGATATTCAGAAAGAAAGTACTGAAAGGAAATAACAGCATAAGAACTCGGAAGAAATACCTTCAGATAAGTTAAAAAGAAAGGGACTAATTTCTGAGATTTATACAGAGTCTAACTGGTCACTGACAACTTCATATTAATATTTACTTTTGCAATATAAGAATTTTGTTTTCTTGTTTTTTTGCTTGAATTTAAAGTAAACTGCAGCTGGCTAAAAAGTACAAAATCATAATTCTAAGAACCATTACTTTGAAGATAAAGAAGTTGGATGCATTACATTAGACTTCGTTTAGGTGTCTATTTTTATTTCTTTTAAACAGATTTTTATGTCTATATATTTCCCCTTTATTTTTTGTCTATTTCTTTTCACCATGATGATGTTATTGTCGTTGTTATGAGCATCCCTGATTGCCCGTTTCTTTAGATTTGGGGAAACCGCTGCGTGCCAACTAATAAAGAAAACCACAAAAATCTGAGAAGAGATGTAAACTGGGCAATTTATCAACCACAGAAAGACAAACGACAAGAATTAAAGTAAGCATGAGAGCATATCAAATTTGAAAACTATTAACAATTTTAAAAGGAAATAAACTAAAACGACAGCATGTCAAGAAACGACAATACTAAGGAAAACGACAATATCAAGAAAGGCGTCACGATAAACAACAATAACAATGGTAATGAGAATAAATGTGGAAACGACAAGTAATATGATAAAACGATAGGCATAACATTATAAAACGACAACAACCTAAAATCGACGAAGTCAAAACAGCGGAAAAATAACAAACGACATTGTTAATAAAACCACAATCACACAAAGAAACATCAATAAGAAAGGACAAAACCATTAAAACGGCACAAGCAGAAACGGACATTTTGCCGGAAAAAGACAAAAACGACTCGTGAGTCGTAAAACAGCAGATAACCAAGATGACATCATATTGGAACGACAAGACTATAAAAAGGACAACTTTAAGAGCAACGTTAATATCACAAGAAACGACAACAATGTAAAAACACGAGAACAACTCAACGACACTCTACACGAGACGAGCACGGACCAGTGACACTGCCGCAACGAGACGTCAAGATTCGGCTGCATTCGTCGTTTTATTCACTAAAGTACTGCCAGTTTCTTTAGGGGGGTTGAAAGAATTCTGTGAGACTGTGACTGCGCTAAAATAAGATCTTTTGTACAGTTTCCTAACGAAGAATATGGGCCAAATTACAAGGTTTAAGAATATATTTGCATAGAATCATTTATTTATTTTTTAGGTGTTTGGAAGGGTGATTCAAACTATTTTTGGTTTAAAATACTGTAGCTGTTGAGAGCTTTACACCATGGACAGTTCGACTTGATGAGTTTGAACCGTTGTGCCAAACCCCTGCTGATCTTTTTCCTACTTCGATTTATTTTTTTGTTTCAGCTGTCGTTTTTTTTTTTTATATATTGAATTTGTTGAAGGTCAGTTGATGGCTCAAGCAATAGATTCCTTAAGCAATACAACCCTCTGCTGCTTCTTGGAAATAATATCAAAACTTTGCCCTTTCGGCCTTACTTTGTGGAAACCAAGTATCATGTTCTGGTTCTGAACGAGGTCTATATGGAATAATAAGCAATATGCAGTGAGCAAAATGAGGAAACAAGACAACATTTTAACAAAACAATAAAAATGTGAATAAAAATAAGAGTACATTGATAAATATTCCAACATAATCATAATAAAAATAAAAATAAGAGAGTCGATGTTACAGAAGCGTAGCATCAGAATACAAATGCACTAAACACGAGAACATTGGTAGACTAGACTAAACTATAAGCGGTGGAGAAGCAAAGCAATGTTTTTAACTTGGAAAGATACTCTCGACATAAGTAGTAATATGGACATTAATGTTGTACCTGTTACTCTTTGAATCATAAAAGTACAAATCCTGAAGATCAGTTGATGACTCAAGCAACAGGTTACCAATACCATCATCAGAAACAGAGTGGCCGGAAGTAATCCCTTTGAAACGATGACAAAGGATAGTTATGTGGACGGACTATATGCTTCGTGCAAGAATCCAAGGCACCATATTTCTTCAGCATCCAGGTCTCTTCAAAGTGAGCAGGGCTAGGAAGTCAGACAAGTTACAAATACTTTAAACCTGAAATGCTTCTACAGATGAAGGTGCGTTATGAGCTTAAATTCTTCAGTGCTTAGACCAAACACAACTACCCTCAAAGAGTCCAGATTTGGTTGAATTTCAAAATCGAGTGGCCAATGAATAGAGCCACTAACAACAACTGAATATGTCCGATGCTTGATGCTTACGAGTAATTTACGCTTTCTGTCACCACATCCACCAGCAGAGTTGTCGCTCTTGTGCCTTTCAGAATGAAAAAAGGAAGCTTTCTGATCACTGCCACTCTTCCTAACTACTCAATTTAGACAAAATATCCATGTGTAGTACTTTTTTCTTAGTGTTGCACATGCTTTTTAGTTGAACTCTAGTTACTACTCTACTTAGTTGTTGAACTCCATCTATCCTTGATGCAAATATGCGTTGTCAGGTTAGTACTTTTTAATTAGCGATTTCTTCATTGATGCAGTTATGCAATTTTATGCCTAATGTTTGTTGTTTGCTGCTGACAAGTTAGGCCTCAAACTTCTAGAAACTGATTCCATTTGCTTACTCTAAATGCTTTGCATTAGTTAGTTCCTTGTTTTGTTCCCTCCATGCTTTTATCGGATGCATGAACTATGTATGCGGTTATATATTGGAAGAAAGAAATTTCTCAAAACGAATATGTATATATGAGGCATGTCAGTAGTAAACAGTATTGATACAAACAGTAAATCTCTTAAAAGGAATGTATCTATGAACGGTGTGATTCTACATACAATCTCTTCCGCTGAGTTCTCCCAAAGAAGGGAAGGAAACGGATACGGCGCCTGTCAACCAGAAATTCCCTACTATCTCTGAAGATCCAGGAAGAGTGCTCTACACAAATACACACATTTTTACATAGACGGCATCTATAAAAAGCTAAAATTATTTTTTTATAAGACTACTAGAAGAGCCACTCGTCTGGAAAGAAAGTAGAGAAATTATGCTATGAGTTCACATGACATCCAATCTCATTTCTTAGGTTAGAATTCTTATCTTTAAGAAAAAAATCTATTCTAAAAGTGTTGAGATTCTTCTCAAAAAAAAAAAAGGGCTCTAGCAATGCCAATAAGGCCGTTTGCATTCTTCTGCAAGTCTTGCACAAGCAAGAGCTAATCCTCTAGTATGTATTGGTAACAATTAGTGAAGTAATATAATGTCACCAGAGACGATTCTCATTTACGGCAGAAACAATACCCTTCAGTGTCTCCTGCACCACATTAGCAACATATCATAAAATAGGAGTTCTACTTTATATCTAACCAACCATATTAGTTCCAACAGATTTCTTGAGTTTATTACCGCAGAATGGTCTTTGAGGCCAAGGGAGAGGACTAAAGGCCTGGCAGCACCGGAGACACTGCAAAAATAATTGAACAAACCAGGGAATGAAGCACATAATGCAGAAAAATAAAAGGAGCAGATTTAATAGGTCAAAATAAAAGGTCAAAATAAAATGTCAAACTGGAAATGACACTTACCTAATTTGTTCTATTAGCTGACGGGCACATGCCACTAGCATTGGCTGCACCAATTGTAGCGGGTTAAAAATAAGCAAGAATGAGTTATCAAACTTAAAACTCTACCAGTACTACTACACCGCAAAAGCTAGCTTACTTCGTCTCTTTTACCAAAAATAACAGAGACGTCGAATGTCGGTTGGGTTAAGACCCCTTCGTCCTTCCTGAAATGGAAACATATCCACCTTTAGATGCTAAATTCAATCAATAAGTATAGTGAACTTTTCATCACACATTGTGACAGTAATACACATACCTGGCATGCAAAATAGTGCCCATAGTTCCTATTTGCGTCACAATAACCTGAGAGAAAGAGATCAATCCAAGTACCAAGGAAGTCAAGCATGAATAGCCAATAAACCCACAACCATAATCCAAACTTACAAGGAGATGATCATCATAACTGCAGATGACAATATCCGTTTTGTTCCCCTGCCAAGGACAATGTATCCCACTCAGAATTTCACATCACACCAACGACATAAACTGGCCGTTCGGAAGTTTGAACCTTTTACACATTTCTACGCTTTAGATCACCAACATTTCTTATTAAAACAAAACCCACTTTGCCATGAAAAATATAACGTAGAAGATCAGAAGCTAGTAAGAGTATCTCATTTGTTCCAAAAAAAAAATGTCACTAATATTGGACCAAAAGAACACCTTAATTTCCAAAGAGAACGTCTTGTGAGGCACAGGAAAGCGTGACAACGAGCTGCTCATAATATCTCTTAGAAGAAGTTGAAAGCAGAGTTTCGGAGAGAAGTAACAAATTGATTATGTAGCCTTTTTCAGCATATATGAGTATAAAGGACCCTCCTTTTTGCTGGCAATAAATCACAAGGTAGAGTGTGGAAACATAAGAATTGAATTAAACAAGATAATAAATTTGCCCGATACAATATGGAAAATTGAAAATCTCCTAACTTATTTGAATTGGTACAAAAAAAATATGATTCAAAACAAAGACAGCAAACCCAGAAAATAACCTGTCACAACTAATCGAAAAATCCAACAAAGAATCACCTTTGTTTGCTAAAAACACTGGTCTCATGGCTAGTGTGGGTTTGTGAACGAGCATAGATCACAAGGTACATTGTGATTGTGCGCGTTCATAGACCCGTTATTCTTGCCTTTAAAGCTTGAGGATATTAACACCCCAGAGTAAAAATAAAAAATTATTAAAACAGCATTCCATCTCACTAAAACATATTATCAAACATGTGGACAGCAACTTCGTATGATTGCCAGAAGCATAGCCAAAATCACTTCCAGGCGTACCAAAAATAAAACATAACATAAGTAGCAAATAAACATCACCCACAAACGGCCAACTTGTTTAATTAACCCCTTCAAGCCAAATCAGCTCGCCAAATAAAACAAAGAAGAAGAAGAAAATGAAGAGGAAGAAGAAGTACTGTCAATGTGATATCCCAGGTGACCGAAAGAAGAAATCAAGCGGCAATGTCCACAGATCTTCGATAGTCACGACTTTGCTGCTCAGAAGGGTGGACTTTTCGAAGAAAGTGGTGCTGCAAAGTTTTCTTCTTTTCTGGGCATTTTCTGAAGTTTCCTTTCACGTCCCTACTTTCTCAAACCCCAACTAGCCTTGTTTGGATAACAGGGTTTTTTTTTTTAAACAGTGAAGTATCAATTTGATATTTTTTTTAAATACAGGTATTAAAATTTTAAAAAAAAATTATCTGAATTATGTAGTTTAATGTAATCTAGGTTATGTCCTTTATACCAACTTGTTCTTGACTTTTAAAGTACATATTCGTCACTTAAATTTGTTGGTTCTGTTAAAAAATAAGTTCTTTCTATTCTAGTTTGTGAGTTTTTGGACATTTTGCTCTTTAATTAAGTGTTTATTTTTTCTCCTCTCAAACTATATCATTTACTTTATTTTATGCAAAATTTTAAAAAATATTACTATATTTTCTACAATTTTATTCCAATAACAAGCAATTTCATTAACAAATTAATATAGTCTTTCTTCCAATTTTAAGAGACTTTCCTGTCAACCTACTTTATATAAACACTACTTTTAAGAATACTAGTAGGACCAGCACGTGCTAACTCTATTACGTGTCAATGAGAATATTTTTGGAAAAACTATAATGAAGGTAAGACCAGCATGTGGAAGACATGTGCTCATTTTGATTATTTATCAATTAAAAGTTATAGGAAAAACTACAATAAAGGAATTTTAAAAGAAATGCATGAATAAGTACGGACAGTAACAGGCAAGAAGGCATCTTCTTTCACATTGAAGGAGGCTGCTTTTATACTCCAAATTTGCAAATTCTTTCTAAATAGAGTCAAAACAGAGAAAACAATTAAATATAAAAAAAATTCAAGTGAACAAATGTATTGTAATTGAAGATACTTGGGAGAAAATACGGAGAATCAATTGCAAATTTCTTTGCTGTATTGTTTTTTCAACCCAGAAAAAATAGCATTATATTTACCCAATAATACAAGATAGATGAGCATACCAACTTCAAAGAAAAATAATAAATTAGAAACATGGAGTCTTATATTTAAAAAAAAAAAAAAGAAGAAAAAGTTAGGAAAATAAACTAACCAAACCCAGCCACTCCACACCTTGCTCCAAGTTTAATAATACATTTTCTTCTAATTTAGATGCTAATCTTTCCCCTTCTGCTATCCTTTTCCTGTAAAAATGTGACAATCATTTAGAAGCCTAAGACTTCAAGATACAATTTGGAGTAAGTTGCATTGCCAAAAATTTGATAAATACAGTGAATGCATCCCAAAAAGTTGTTCCTAAATGCTTAGAATTGGAAGCCTGCACGATGATAAAAAATTCTCCAAAGTCATGGGATGGAAGACATTGAGAGATATGGCAGAAAAAATAACCAACAAATTCATCAATAAGTAGCAATTTAGTTTTCTCCGGGTAAGACATGGGTTCTTAGAGAATGGAATATAAGATAATATATTTTTCTGCTTATCGTCTTGATGAAAATTTCTATATTCAAAATACATAAAAATAACCCTCATCATTTTCTATTTCACAAACTCTATTCAACAACGCAATCCCCCAATTCCCACGACTTCAACATTAAAAACAAAGAAAAAACAAAAACCAAACAAGACAAGACAAACATAATCTTGATTAACTTTGGATCACTGTGAGTAGATCTCATATAGCATTAGAAGGTGTTTCTCGCTAATTTCTCAACGTCAATCAAGCAACATTTGGCAAATTCTTAAAAACATCTTGATTTTTTTGGAAACTAAAATGTCTAATTAAATTGAGGGTCATCAGAGTAATAAAAGAAAAAAGGTTACTTTTTAACACCAATTCATGTGATAATAAGTTGACATTTATTTGTAAATAGAAACATAATCTTATACTATCAACTAACTAAACAATTTTCATGATTTGACTCCGTTTTCTTTTAGTCATTTTATCAAATTGGTGGTGGGCTAACTGAAAGAAGCTACAAAACACAAATATTTACAAGATTCTTTAAACCCCATGATCATTCTCATTTGTCACCAAGCCCTGTTCACGCCACAATTGACCAAAGCATTGTTGAACTTGAGAAGTTTCGTTATTTCCTGAGCCTTTTAATTATTTGTTTGATGTTGTGTTATATTCAAGTTGTGCTCTCCGAGGGAGAGGATACAATTGTGACTGGGCATTTAGTAGAATAAAAGCATAAAATATTGAAAGAATTCATTGATTATCAAGAGAAACAATGATAAAAATTTAAAGAAAAACAAAATGAGATTAAAGCCCAAATTACAATAGATAAATTTGACCTCAAATATGATTTTGACCTTTGTCTGTTCCACAAGAAGCCAAGAGAGAGAGAGAGTTGAACCCCAAATTTACAGTAAAAAATAATCTGAAAGACATAATCTGTTGGGCACCACTATCATTGGTATTGCCAACATAAAGATAGGCTATACCACCTCAATGACCTAAAATACTTTCAAGGATCCATAGCTATAATAATTTGCTAGATTTATGATTAAACTGCGTTGTTTCCAATATGGATACACACGGCTGTATTCATTTATTTTACTGCGATTTATAATTGTATGCTTACACAATTGATCGTAACATTACCCATGGTTATTATTTATGCACAAGAGAAAAAGAGATTTGGAGCGCTCCACAAATCTTAGTGCTGCAGTTCCAGAGATTACTTTAAAACACAATAGTACAACTCACAAAAAAACATAAAAAAATTAAATTAAAAAAAAAACTAAAAAATCTAGAGATCATAATATTATAAATAAATAATACCTCGCAGATGCTTAACCTCTTCTTTTTCCTGCAACTTGTTGCGTACGCAATAAAATCACTTCACTCCTAGAAATTTTTAAGCAATATAAAAAAATAATTAATTAATTAATTAAACGAATGAATGAAGCATAGCAGACTCAAAAAAACAAGAAATTTGTGAAATATGAATTCCTATCACTTCTATATATGTCCTGGTGCTATGAAAGAGATCAAAGCAATCCCATCTAATGCAAAGGTATTCAAATTTGGAGACGATATTGACATTACACGTTTAGCAGCAAGAATTTCATCTCACGAATTTCTTGTGATTTGTCTTGTGTAAATAAAACGACAATATAAATTTCCTTCTTAAGAAACTATACTCATGAGGGAAAAAAAAGAAGAAGTTGAGTTTGGAAATTAAATGTAATGGAGAATACGTACGGACAAGGAAGGAAAAAGTGTTGATGGAGACGGCAGCTAGTCCTCCAACTTGATTCTCCTTATATGGCCTCTGGATAGCCTATAAGCTTAGTTAGTTAAGAGGAACACCCCTTGCCTTTGAGAGCAGTCCAATACCAGTTTATTCATTAGCAACGGTAGCAGGGAGACGCTCGAAGAACGACGAAGGGAAAGAAAAGAAGAAGAGAGGAAATTGCAAGGTTTTATTTTATTTTATTATTATTTTTTTTTTTTTTA
>CAMOHE010047347.1:0-29317 GCA_946598075.1 Artocarpus hirsutus
TTAAGTTGATGATGATGATGTTCATGAAATATGATGATGATGATGATGATGATGTTTATGAAATGTTTTAAGTTGTGAGAATTACAATGTACTTACTAGGCATTAGCTTATTCAAGTTTTTCATCATGTTGCAGATAAGGGTAAGAAAGTTATGGAGTAGGCGGAAGACAATGATAGGCGTGTGAGCTAAGGAAGATGGTTGCAAATGGAAGAACGCCAAGGAAAGAAGCTTTAAAGAAATATTCTATGATTTTGGATTTTGAGTATGTTTATAAATTAAGAATAATTTTTATAAATTTTGTGAATGTGTTTTTATTATTTTATAAAATTTTCTTCCGCATTTGAAGTTTTAAAACTTGTTATCAAAATTTTTTTTTAAAGGTTCGGCCTGCCTATCATACTGGTCGGATTGTCGAAGATTTCCAATCGGCCTGCCGGTTGCCAAACATTGGCCTGCCGATCTTGTATTTTTTTAAAAACCCCATTCTGCAAGGCCTCGGACGGCCTGCCGATGGGTGACCTTCGGCCTGCCGGTTTAGTTCAGCCTGCCGAAGTTAAAAGTTCGGCCTGCCGGCCGAGACATGTTCAAAGAAATTTTATTCTGTTTTCAAAGGACCAATAAATTTTTAAATGATATTAGCAAACTATTTATACAATGTCTATGGAAAAGTAAATTGTTTTAATTAAGAAAGATTATAATTTCCTATAAATTGTATTTGTATTTATATAAAAAAAAAAGTATGTAAAGATCCTGGGAATGCTTTTCCAAACTATGATTTCAAATGCACGTTATTAACTACAATAGTTGCTCCAATTAATGTTTTAAAGAATGAATGTAACGATATCTATGACGTCCAAAAAGGGGACGTTACACTGCCGAACCTTGCTGACCTAGCTGATTTTACATTTTCCATAAAAAACAATTTTTACGCAATTTTTCAATCTTATTTTCAACGATTAAAAAACATAAATATTTAGAGACTCAAGAAAAAACACTAAAGCCTCTATCATTCGTCTTTTAGATCCATTTTCACTCCTAATGATTATTTAATTACAAAATTTTTACAAATTTAAAATTAAATAATAATTGCTAGACGATGATGATAGGTCGCTATCTAATTATATGAAAAATTTAGATACACGTTCTAATCTCTAAGGAATTATAACAGGCATAAATTAATTAATTAACAAATAATTAAAGAATAATTTAATCAACCATAATTAATTAAAAAACATTCACCATAAAATCTTATGATAACATATAAACATATAGAAACTTTAAAATGTTAACTCTTTAAAAAAATTAAATTCAAGCATAGGAGAGATCATGATCACATAATTTATATATATAGCATGATCACAAACTCATAAATTTATATAAAAACCATGGCTCGGATACTAGTTGTTGGAAAACGATAATGCAACAAAATTTTAAAAATTTTAAAATTAGAGTATTTTTCAAAAATCAACTTTGACATGCTATATACATAAATTAATCAGATCTTACTAACCTTTATATGCCGAAGAGCTCCTACAATCAGTGATGAGAAAAACGCTTTAAAAGGGCCTTAACCAATTGGCCTTCTTTGTTTTTCTCTATCCACGATTGGAGTGTATGTGGGCACACGTCGTATAGCTCTTCGTTGGTGACTCTCTTTTCAACCAATTGAGAAGACCTAGAGCCAAGGTTCGTGATTGTGAACAATAGCCCTTAGGGAGTTTTAGAGTTTCTCACAATAGAGTACTCACTCTTAACTTCTCAACTGATCTAAATAATTAAGAAAACTCACTCCTTATTTGTAGAGGTCAGACCTAGGGTTAGTTATTATCAAACGAGGCCTCAAAAATTTGAATCTAGATCAACTTTTGATAAAATCATGTAAAAAACATGTAATTAGATAATCGCTGGAACGGCAGGCCGAATTGGCAGATCGGTCTGTCGAACTTACTCCATCGTAAAGTTAGGATGCCACCTTTTGGTATATCAAAAAACATAAGTCAAGTTAATGGGCCCATTAGTCATTTTAGGATTAAGATACAACAAATATGATTATCTCACTTTATGTACCGATCCAATACATTGTCACCTATGACAATGTAGCAATGTTTCTTCTTGTGGAGTACAACTTCGATGGCCAAAACAAGCCATCTCTTGTTAGAAATATAGACAACATAATAATCTTAGTATGAATAAGCGCCCAGCTTTATTCCCTCGATTATAGATCTTATGATTTAGACCATCACCTTTAGAATCATGTCTTTTACATAATTGTCCATCATATGTCTGATTCTTAAATATTTAGACCAACAGTCTCAGACTTTTGTTTGCTTATCATACATTCAAGAAATATGAACGTAAAGAGGACAACATTTGGTACATGAACAATAAATGAACTCTTTATTGATACAATGTCTCTAAAAACATATTACAACATGTTACTCCTTATGGCATATATGTCTAACAATCCAGCTGAGACAAGGCCTTATAGGCCTAATGAAAAGAAACTAGACTCAAGAATTGTGAGTTGTTATTTTATTAGATAATCTAAAAGATTTAAAGGGTATAAGTTTTATGATCCCATGACTAAGTCGATTTTTGAGACTGGAAATGCTCGATTCTTTGAGGATGTCAAGTTTGCAAGGGTAGATAAGGTTAGGGACTTTGTTTTTGAAGAGAAATATGTTGATATTCCCGCAGTTGTTATTGACATTGATTAGGTTCCTATTCTTGACATTGTTCAAGAAGTAGACCTAAATTAAGACAATGTCGAAGAAACCCCCATTCTAGAAATTGTTTCAGAAGAACAAACTCTACTACTTCAAGAACCTATGCCATTGAAGAGATCTACTAGAGAAAGGAGAAGTACGGTGCCAGATGATTACATTGTATTTCTCTAAGAACATGAGTTTGACATTGATGTGGTGGAAGATGATCCAATCAACTTCCATCAAGCCATGGAAAGTTCTAGATCTCACAAGTGGATTGATACCATGAATGAGGAGATAAAGTGTATGAAAGATAATGACGTTTAGGATCTTGTCTTATTGCCTAAAGGAGCGAAACCCATTAGTTGCAAATGGATATTTAAAACCGAGAGGGATTCGAAAGGTAATGTGGAGAGGTACAAGGCTCATCTTGTTGCTAAAGGCATTACATAGAAAGAAGACATCGATTATAAATAGACCTTTTCTCCAGTTTCTTCGAAAAACTCTTGTAGGTAGTGGCACATTTTGATCTTGAGCTTCATTAGATAGATGTTAAGACTACATCTCTCAATGGTGACATTGATGAAACAATCTATATGATGCAACCAGAAAACTTTGCATCGGGAGATACAAATAAGATGGTTTGCAAGTTAACAAAATCCATCTATGGGCTTAAGCAGGCATCTCGTCAGTGGTATTACAAATTTCATCAAGTTATCATCTCGTTCGGTTTTGAGATGAATATGGTCGATGATTGTATTTACCACAAGTTTAGTAGGAGCAAGTATATTTTCTTGGTTTTATTTGTCGATGACATTTTTCTTGCCAGCAACGATATAGGCTTATTGTACTTAACCAAGAGATTTCTATCAAAGAAATTTGAGATGAAGGATCTTGATGATGCCCTTTTTGTGTTGGGTATACAAATACACTAGGATCGTTCTCGAGGTACTCTTAGCTTATTAGAAAAGTGATATATCAAAAAGGTTTTTAAGAGATATGGTATGCAGGATTACAAACCAAGTCTCTTAGTATGCATGATTACAAACCAAGTAATACCCCTGTGGCTGAAGGAGACAAC
Source organism: Artocarpus hirsutus (assembly GCA_946598075.1). Classification (NCBI taxonomy): domain Eukaryota; kingdom Viridiplantae; phylum Streptophyta; class Magnoliopsida; order Rosales; family Moraceae; genus Artocarpus; species Artocarpus hirsutus. Next base: position 3,788 of record CAMOHE010047347.1, read on the forward strand.
TTTAGTCTCAATCAATACCCTAACAATGATTTTAAGATTTAGGAAGTGTAGAAGATTCCTCATGCATCAGCAGTAAGGAGTCTAATGTATGCTCAGGTTTGTACGTGTCTGCATGTTGCATACGTTACAGGGATGTTGGACAGATACGTAAGCAATCTTGGAAAGAATCACTGGATAATAGCCAAATGAGTCTTGAGGCATTTATAGAGAACAAAGGACTACATACTCACGTATCAGAGGTTGAAATAGCTTGAGGTTATTGGGTATACTAACTCTGATTATGCTAGATGTCAAGATAGTATGAAATCTACGTTGGGCTATGTCCACCTACTAGCTGAGGTGTTGTCTCCTAGAAGAGTGTTAAACAGTCTAGCATCTTCTACCATGGCCGTAGAATTCATAATGTATTTAAGGCGTCCAATCATGGAATATGGCTGGGGAATTGTCACGGGGTTACGCATAGTGGACAATATTCAAAGACCACTCATGTTATTTTGTGATAATAAGTCAGCAATTCTATATTCCAACAACAACAACAAGAGCTTGACGAAGTCAAAGCATATAGACATCAAGTTCCTGGTTGTGAAAGAAAGAGTTTAGAGTGGACAATTGTCTATAGAGCATATTGGTATAAACTCTATTATTGTAGATCCGCTTACTATGGAATTGTCACCCAAAATATTTCATGAGCACACTGCTTGTATGGGTGCCATGCCTTATTAGGATATTCAGTTGTAGTAGGAATTTGTAATTTTAGATGCTTTTCTAATATGGACATTTTCAGTTATTTCAGTTTATGGATATTTTGTGGTTCTTTTCTGCAGAAATAAAGTTTTTGGTTTATTCATACTCTGATTTTGGTATGGTTTGATCTTACTAAAGTTTTAAGGTAAACCAGTTAGAAATAGGCATGTTAAGATCATATTGCATGAAATTTTCATGCTACACATCCACGCTTGATCTTTGTCATTAGTTGTTTTAGTATATATGATCATTGATAGGCTTAGTTACGATATATGTAACAAAAGTCGTTTTGGTCCTATATGATATGATTAATGGCAAGATTGTTGAGATACATAAGGTTTTTGGATACCAAAATTCATGAACCTATAAGGTATAATTCACATTTATAAAGATTCATATAAGGCCTAAGTAGGAGATTGTTGGAATTAATACAATATATAGGCTAATATATTAAATAATTGTGTATTAAAGACTATCAAATAGGGTTTGCCTAATTAAAGTGATCAATTAGAGTTTTGGGTTTTTAATACACATTAAGTGTGGGTCTCCTATGTGTAGAGATCAAAATATAATTATTGATTTTATGACAGGTTATATTAATAATTAAGGATAACTGTTAGAATTAGTTGTTATATAAATAAGTTGTGGTCCATAAATCAACACGCATTTTATATTTCTATCATTCATTTACAGAAAAATTACAGAGGCATATAATTTGAAGGACTTACATATTAAACTTAGAAGATCATTGACCTATAAATTTAAAAATTATAATTCTATTTATGTATTTAAGTTAGCCTTTACATCTTATTAATTCTCTTAATAATTTGACATGAATAATTTTAACCGGTTTTACCGGGGTACTTTTAAAAAAGGACTTTTGGGAAAAAAATTTTGGGTCAATGGCCCTTTTTTTTTTTGGACATCACAAAACCTGCTTTTTAGACATCAAAACAGTTCCATTTTTTTTTGGACACCATATTTAGATTCTTCTCTTTGATACAATTATTATTTTTTTTTTTTTGTGAAAAAAACTGAAGTAATTTTAGTGTTAAAAAAAAACCTATTTTTTAATTTAAAAAATGGGAGGGCATTTGCTTAATTTGCTTTTTTTTTTTGGGGCTTTTTTGCGAATTCTCCCGGTTTTACCACGATATTTTGTTTTAACAGCATAAACTTGTTCAAAGTACGTGGTTCTGTCTCAAATATCAGATAACAATCAACGCCACAAACAACCAGACAAGAGTATCAAGACACAGAAAGAAGGGACAAGCTAGAGAGAGCAAGTGGAGAGAGAATGAATCTTCAGCCTTCATCGACCCAACGACTCGCCAGAGGCCAGAGCTTGTCTCTCTCTCTTCCCCATCGCTTCGCCACCGGAGGAGTCCGATCACGACCGCGATCGCCATCTCCGCCGCCGTTCAATCTCTCATTCTTTTACCAACGGTCTCTCCCGCTGCTCCACAGAAGCTCTCGGCCGCTTCTTCAAATCCTTGCCACCGCTTACTCTGGAGACAAGGACTACGCCACCGAATCGCCGGCCAAGGCGCTTCGCCGGATTCTGGAATCGCCGGGGATTCAGCAGGGACCTGCTTGTTTCGACGCTCTCAGTGCTAAGTTGGTTGAGAGAGCTGGCTTCCAGTTCTGCTTCACTAGTGGTAAGGGACTGCTTGCGCTTCTTTTCTTTGTTCTTTTTTTTCCCACTTAATTTACCATATTACGACGAATTTCGTGAAGAATACCGATCAAGTGTTGCAAAATTGGACAGTTTCTTAAGTTTAGGGATTGCGACATTAATGAGAGATTTGTATGCGTGTCTATGTTATTGAACAAGTGTTGGATATGAAGCAACTGTGTGTGTGTTTGCGTTTTCTTTTTTTTCTTTTTTTCTTTTTTTTTTTTTGTAGGGTTTTCGATATCGGGTGCGAGGTTGGGATTGCCGGATACGGGGTTTATATCTTATGGAGAAATGGTAGAACAAGGGCGCCTTATTACTGAAGCTGTCTCGATTCCTGTGATCGGGGATGGTGATAATGGATATGGGAACGCAATGAATGTGAAGAGGACTGTCAAAGGATATATTAGAGCTGGTTTTGCGGGGATTATACTTGAAGATCAGGTATTTGTGTGTCTCACTTGTTTATTTTTTGTTGGTAGGTAGTTTCAGAGAAAGGCATGTTTTTATTTTTGACGGTCTCGGGATCCTTCAGCTTGTGAGCTTATTGGAAAAGAAAAGTGGACACATTTTTATCTGGGTTTATGTTAAGATTTTATCGAAACTTGCAAGGCGTTCTTGAATCAGACAGGAAAGTAAATAAAGTTGAAGATGGGTTTTTTATGGTTGAGATGCTGTTTTGGTGGGTATTAAGGCTGGGATGTGTAAATGTTCCACAAGGAGGGTTGTTGAGGAGCTGTATTTACAGTCTTACACCAGAAGAAGAATGATGACTTCTTGTTTCTCTTATGAACTTTAAGTGTAGCTATTGATGTATTGAAAACAATTTTTCTCTTTCAAGGAGGAAAGCGAGGGAAGCTCTACTTCATAAAAACCACCCAGTCAGTTCCAAAATTTTCCTAAAAATTGTGGAGGCTCTGAGAAATTGTGAGACCTTTGAAGTTGTCACTTTTTAATTTAAGAACTTGAATGGCTGGTAAACATTTGTCCTTTGCTTTGCGTTGCATTGTATTCTGAGGAACAAGAGAGATCATTTATTTTATAGCACATCCTCTCCTGCAGTCCAAGCATCTAATAACTTTATGATGTTAGTTATATGTTAGTCCCTTGTCTGGAACACTTCTCTCACTTTTGAAGGTTTATAAGTTGGTACATCTGCAAAATTCCCTTTATTCGGGATGCAATCTGCAATTTGCGAATTTCACCCTGCTCACTTTGCTTATGAAATTTCGTTGCAAGGTATCTCCAAAAGCTTGTGGTCATACACAAGGCAGGAAGGTGGTGTCAAGAGAGGAGGCAGTGATGCGGATAAAAGCAGCTGTTGATGCTCGAAGAGAGAGTGGTTCTGACATTGTCATTGTGGCACGTACTGATTCTCGTCAAGCAGTATCTTTTGATGAATCACTCTGGAGGTCAAGGGCTTTTGCTGATGCGGGAGCAGATGTCCTTTTCATTGATGCACTAACTTCAAGAGAAGAGATGAAAGCTTTCTGCGAAACTGCTCCTCAAGTTCCGAAGATGGTATCATATATCTTTGTACAATACTAAGTATTGGCTGTGTATACGCTGTTAATACTTGCCCAAGAGTTTAAAGTTAAAACTCAAAATTTCATTTTTATCATCAATGAAAGGTAGTTTATTAGTATTGTTTTAAGCAGTGTAAGATATTAAGATTTGGCTCAGGGCTTGAGAAATGTTTGAGTATGTAAACCTTCTCTTTTAGTAATGTTGAGTATAGATTTGGCTCTGAGAGGGATTTTAGTAATCTTCTCTTTTCTTAGTTAGTGATTGGTCCTCTCTTCTTTAATTTTGAGTTATTCATTGAGGAAATTTTTGTCTCTTTCTCTTCTTGTAACTATTCTTATCCATTAATGATAATAGTTACTTTGTTTCTTTTCCAAAAAAAAAAAAAAAAGGTTGAGTATATAAATCTATCATCTCTCTTTATTCTTGTAGAATTAAACAAAAATTTTATTTGCAGAACTTAAAACAAGTTTATGTAATGCCTCTTGATGATTCTATTTTAAAACTTAAGTTGCATGGTTAAAAATGTATGTTATTATACAGAAATAGATTGTATTGCTAATGAAGTTTATTGGTTCCTATTAGGCAAATATGCTTGAAGGAGGGGGGAAAACACCGATTCTCAATCTTCTTGAACTAGAGGATATTGGATATAAACTTGTAGCCTATCCACTTTCCTTGCTTGGGGTATCTATTCAAGCAATGCAGGTTGTGTATCTAAATTATTCTCATTCTAAACTTGGTCCAGTGGACAATGATTATCGATAATGGAAATTTTCTTTTACTAAAAATTCAGTTAACATTAATCATGAGTACAAAACTCTGGAATCATCACAGGATGGTAAAATCAATGGATTGGAGATTTAGGATTGATTCTAGTTATTGCAGAAACGTGTGCTAGTTTTTTTTTTTTTTTTTTTCCTCTCAAGTAGAAGCAAACAAAAAAAATTACAACTAAATGGTGGCATGATCCTGGAAATTCGTTAAAGTGTTATGAGTTGTTTTAAATTATTATTTCATCTGCAGGATGCACTTGTTGCTATAAGAGGTGGTCGTATCCCTCCCCCTGGAAGCATGCCATCTTTTGAAGAGATTAAGGAAATCCTAGGTTTCAACATTTATTATGAAGAAGAGAAGCGGTATGCTACCAGCAGGTCCACCTACGGCCAGCTGTCTTCGCAGAGAGGTGAGAGAAAGAACTTACACCAGTTTTGTTGTTTATCACAAGAGTTGCAATCAGTTTATTTTGTTTTCATCAGGCCAGTAACGTAAAGTAATCTTACGTTGCATATGTTATCACTCAAGTTTCTTCTCCTTTCTTTAAAGTTGATAATTTACAACTGATTGGCAATGATGGTTAAATTATCAGTAGCAACATTATTGGCAGCTATTTGATAATTATAAAATTCATCTGGGGAGTTCATAACTTCATATTTTTAAGGACATCTTCCTTTTTTTGTGTCTCTACTTGTCAAAACTTTCAAGTTGTATCTCTCTTATTGTTCCTTTTAGGTTGGAAGGATCTCTTGTAATAGTGTTTCATTTTTCCCATTGTTGGTGGATGGCAGTGCTAGGTTGTCCCATTTTTTTTTTTTTTTTGAGACATCGTTCTCTGTTGTTTTTATACTTTTATAAGTTTTATTTTAAATAACATATGAAATAACACAATATACAATCACTAAAAGTAATTACGAATGTAGGTTAAACAATGTCCTACTGATTAATTGTTCTAAAGTAATGTTATTTTTCAGTGAGCAGTAGTGTATATGATATTCAACAGAGGGCTCAAGATAATGAAGAGCAAAGAGATCGAAGTCCTGAAGATCCTGTAGTCGAAGTAATAACTCCTGATGTGTACAATAACTATGGTGCAGATGGTTCAAGGGATCCTTTTTCTGGGATCTGGTCTCGGACATTGAGGATAAAGATAACTGGAAGAGATGGATTTGAGAAACTGGATGTTAGAATTCCAGTAAGCATTCTGTTGATCTGTTCTCTATGGGATTCTTTATATTACTAACATCTACTTACATAGCTAGGGTTATTTCATTGGATTGTTTTTCTATTTTTTTTTTTTCAAGAGAGATTGGATTATAGAACATTTCCTAGCCAAAACCAAATCTCGTAATGCATCCCAGCCACAGTATTGCTTCTTTTAATTAAATATCTTCTCCGCTGCTCTCTTTGTTGTGTTATAAAAAGTTTAAAAAAGGGTTGGGTTGTGGGGGGGGGGGGGGGGCGCGGGGTAGGGGAGGAGGGGCGAGAGGAGGAGAGAGAGAGAGATGTATGTTTCTTTAAATTTTTTAAAATTCAAGACACTACTTTATCAGGAAAGGAAAAAAAAGAAGAGATGTATATATCTTTAAATTTTTTTAAAACTCAAGACACTACTTTATCAGGAAAGGAAAAAAGGAAATGCCCAGTAGACAAGGACATGTTTATGCTTGGCAAATTGGTAATATAGTTGTCAGTTGGGTTCTGATCTTAATTTAAGTTCATACAAATTTTAGTTTCAAGATCCTAACCTTGATCTGCCCTAATTAAACATTACGGCTGTCTAATTAAAACAAACATTGAATTTCTTTTTTGTTGAATAACTGTTAATTTACTGTTCTCCGTATTTTTGTTGCTGTTTCAACAGGCTGGCTTCTTGGAAGGAGTCACCAATGTAGTCCCAGGTATTATTTCTGTTTTCTAGCCTGACGCAAAATGACCTTTGGTTCACTCTAGTCCTTTAAAGCTCAAAAGTCTACATTCTGTTATACAGCTTTGGGTGGAGTAAACCTCAAAGCGCTGTTGGACGATGCAGCTTATGAACCAGGAGGGAAGCTCTTGTTAGATTTTAATGACACAATCGGAGATCGTATCCAAGTTTTTCTGGAGTAACAACCAAATCTTTTACAAGTCCATAATGGTACAAGGTCTGAGAATTATTGTTTGCGAGCACAATTATCGTAAAGGTTAAATCAGCCGTTGACCTGTTTTAATTCATCTTATTTCGGTCTAGAGAAAGAAGCTTTGATATCGCTAACTGCCAATTCCATCTGTGCTTCCAGTTTTGGTGCAGCCAGAGCACTATTACTTGTTTAAAGTATGGACGCAAGTAATGCTCTCTCTCTCTCTCTGTGGCTTGTAAGTTGATTATGTTATTTTGCGTAGTTGGATATGCATTAAAAACACTAAAAAGTCCTTCCAGAACAAATAAAAGCAGACCAATGTATGAGACATAGCTGCATACTCTAGATAAGCCTGGAAAAATAAATTTAATCTAAATCTAAATGATGAACAATGTAGATGCAACACGAAGATTGGTGAAATGATTGAAGAGAGAGAGAGAGAGAGAGAGAATGTAACAGCATGCAAAAGCAAAGAAAATAGGTAAGAACTGATCTTAAGAGTTTATCATCATGAAAAAAGAGAAGTGGGAAGTGATGTGGTTTGCTCCTAAGTCAAGGGGTGTTAGAATGGTCAAGCCTGCATTTGGCCCCCATTAGGTCTGGGGTTCAAACATCCTCATTGGCACCTACATAATAAAAGTCGTCGTTTCTTGCCTTCCAAAGATTATAGGATTCAGCGGAAGGAAAATTAATATATATATATATATATATATATATAGAGAGAGAGAGAGAGAGAGAGAGAGGAGAGGTCATGTGATAGCAATTCCTCTTCCTTCACAAAGGGGAGAAATAGTAAAGAGAAATAATAAAATCTTATATATATATATATAGAGAGAGAGAGAGAGAGAGAGGTCATGTGATAGCAATTCCTCTTCCTTCACAAAGGGGAGAAATAGTAAAGAGAAATAATAAAATAGTCGCATAGCTTCTTTCCGAAAACTATTCTCTTTATTTTATTTGTTCTAATCATCTTTCCTCGGGTCTTTGAAATGCTAAATTTTTCTGCAAAATTAGATGTTAAGCTTTTTGCGACGTTTGCAATAACTTCTGCTGTATCATATGTAGTTTGGTTTTGTGGAAATCGGAAGATGGTAATATACTACGAGAACAGTCATATGGGTTTTTCTGTTGGCGCTCCAGCCGAATCCATGCTGGTTTCTCCTCTTTAATCGACAAAAACAAAAAGCAGGTGAGATGGAACTTTTGACCCCATGGAGTTTAACCTTCCATTGTTGTATATGTCAAGTGATTTAAAATCTAGGGAAGAAAAGATATTTGTTTTCGACACACAGCAATGACACCCATATTTCTTCGTATTATCCCTTACCCGAATAAAGTACAAAACAATTGTAGTTGGTCTTTTCATCTCTTTTTAAACAAGTTTTTGTAGATTTATAGATTGGACTTGAATCAGAACGGGATATGAAATTTAGTCTTAAAGTCGAATGGATTCGAGAGATTGACAAAATGACGAATTTAGTAGGGTGTTTGAGAGCATTAGTTAGAACAATTAGTTGAAGACAATGTAGTGTTTGATATTGTAACATGTGAGAGTTTTACATTACAACAACCAAAAGTTTTGGTTGAAATTGACAATGCCAAACAACGGATAAGAGCCATTCCTCTGCATATATGATAATGAATCACTAGTTTTCATCTGTTGTAAAAAAGGCACTGGTCTTTAGGTTGATAAATTCTTCAAATTTCATTCGGAAAGCAACCAAATAGATAAAGTGGAGGCATTCAGCTGATGACAGAACGTGTTGGAGCATCCATAACAGAATATGTACCGTTGAACGTAAACTTTGGACAATGTATATGTGTTAAACCAAATTGATATTGAATTTGCTAGGTTCAATCTACCATCCCAGCTCATGCACTTATGTGCAATGAATAATGCAATTTCATGAAAATATAATTAAAATAGCTAAAACAATTAAGAGGGAATAGAACGAGAGAATACAATTCAAATGTTCATTAACATAAGTTGTGCAAGGTAATAGTTGCCCAACATTTGTATGAGAAACAAATATAGACGCATGCATATTTTATTTGGGATTGAAAGTCTCTCCCTTCATTTACCGACTGAATTTGCTCCTATTGAAGTAGGATATTCTAAGCTGGAGAATGTAAATAAGATAGGGAGATTGGATGTGGACGGTTCTTTATTTTATTTTATTTTATTTTAAAATTCCATTCAAGAAAAGAGGCCCAAAGCAGCCCGGCTTCAAGCAAAAACAACATCAGCGAGGGACACAGCCCACCACAAGGCCGAAAACAAAACCAAGGCTAGATACACATTAAAAATAAAAAAATAAAATAAAAAAAAGCAAAACCGACCAGACCATAAAACAAGCTCTAGACTAATGACAGAAGTAAAACTCGACAGAAAATCCTACAGAATTAAAAAAAAAAACAGCGAGAGAGAGCACCAAAGCCTAACTAGAAAGGAACCATTCCAAGTCGCTAAACAAATTGGCTCAGGGACTTTGTCAAGCAAGTTGAGACCAAAGCATTTCTCATAACTTGACCATTTTGCTAAGCTATGACCAGCAAAGTTCAAGTCTTTTTTTTTTTTTTTTTGTTATTTTTTTTTTGTGGAAAGTTTAAGTCTCTCTTGATCCACACAAACTCGGCATTTTGAAGCTTTGCTAAGATGTTTGCAGTCACGAGATGTATATTTTTTTAAACTCCAAGGACAAAGCTCTAACGAAAACGATGGACACTTAATGGCCTAAAAGGAATCTCTCTCCAACTAGAATGATGGTAGGCAACTTCTTGATCGGCCGGTTCGGTAGGTGTTTCTTTTTAACCTTTTATACTCCTGAGATATGAGCGTTAAATTGTCCCACCACACTAATCCTCATCGGCAGACACGAGTTTAAAATTCACATGATCCTTAAATAATGATTTATTTTATTTTTTATTTTCAAGAAAAAGAAGATAAAAACAGGACGCTAAGAAGAAAGCTTAAATTCACATGATCCTTGGGCAATCAATTTGCATCAAGAACATATCCCCAATGTTGCACATTTAGTTTCTTCATGCCATTTAGTAACAAATTTAAGCTGTTAAATACAATTATAGACGGGGAAAAAAATAACACTAATTTTGTTGCAGTTCCTTGGTGAAAAAACAAACTTAAATTCACTCACGAACTTACATGACGGTTACTTCGTCATATATACATGTTTGTTGCAAGAACTTTCAGCAGATTCAAATCACCAAAAAAGTATGCAAGGACAACTTCCGTGAACTTGTAAGACTCTAATTCTACTTTTTTTCAATTGCTATCAAACCTAAGATGGCGACAAAATTGGTCTCAATCCGATCCCCCGCCTTCTGAACCCCGATGATCTGAAGCCATTTTAGTCGTCTACTGTCATTAGAGAACTCTATGTGCTTTGTTTACAACCACAACTGCAATGCTCGAGTTCTTTGTTAAGGTTCTGTTAAGGGGTAAAAAAAACAGAAACATGTCATATGACTTTAAAGCAAGAGTAATTATAGTTCTAATTCTTTGGGGGAAAAAAAGTCCAAGTTTGATAACAAGTTCCCGTGTGCTGTGAAGAGAAAAAGTACATTGAAAAGTTAAACTTGATACAAAATGCAAGGCAATATGGCATCTTTTTATAGTTGGCCACCAACATGTGCACCAATATTTCTTGCCAAATGATAGTGACTAGACTTGGAATCACTTAAGGGTAAGTTTGGTTCAAATTTGTATAATTTTAAACCTTTTTGGTTTGAATTGAAAATTTTGAACCTATATGGTTTAAACAGTAATTTGAAATAGCGTTTGAAAGAGTAGATTCTGGATAGGAATTACACATCATATCAAGGAATTGGATAGTGAGAATTGTGAAGAAATCATAAATGGAGCCCTGTACCATCTGCACCATAGCAAATAGGTTCAAACCCATTTGAATTTAGGGGTGGGGGGAGTAAGTTTTAAAAAATTGGTTTAAGATAGGTTCTAACATCATATTAGGTTCAAAACTACCTCAGTTAAATGCACATCCAACCACCATTTGAACCAGGCTTATGGGTTCAAACCCATGTGAATCTACCAAACAAAACTCCCCCCAAGTTTTTTAAGGTGGTCAGTTTACATGGTGGACCTGCCACCTCTTTTGGTGTCAAAAGTTGATGCAGAATTTGGTCTTTTCATGAAAAAATTGGGTGCAGAAGTTGGTATTCCTAGTGTTGTTCTTATCTTTTTGTCTACACAAGTATGAGACAAAAGACATGCAAAGCATGATCGTCCAATCGAGACAGTCTCAAATTACACAGAAAAGGAAAACAATGATTAGTAGCACAAAGGACAATGTTATTATTTGCAGGGTTGTAACAAACCTGGACTTGGTTTTGAAGGCCCTTGATATGTTGTACAGCCAAATCCAACATGTCTGCGTAGCTTGTTTGCTGCAACCACAAATTCAAAGAAAGTTCCCACCATGAGTGTTGTTCATCACCGCTAATGGTAATTTCATAAAAATGTGATAGGTAATATTGTCTGCTTTTGTCCCCGATAACTTACGTGGTAATCAGCACTCTTACCCTATGACTGAATCTAGCAATTTGCTGATACTAGTCCATTGCTGAATTCACATTCCTACCTAAATCTAACTTACGTCATATACATTTGACAGGCTCATTATACTAGTATCCATTGCTCAAGCTTACACTCACTACCTAAATCAAATAAATTAGTAATGATTCTTCATACTCCTGACTGGACGGTCCATAATACTTTTTACTACACTTGTACTTTCATTTGATGCAGTTTTTCGTGCTTGACGTCTCCATATTCTAGCTTCCACTTTTGGAATTGGTAAGTACGTCAAATAAACTACTACACAAGAGCTGCGTTGTATGCCCCCTTAGAAGGCTGGACAATAGATGGGCATGACTCAATTAGCTCTAAGAAAAAGGAGGATCAAATCCCTGAATGGGGAGGACAACCCAACAACACACTGCTATGATATCCATCAGAGCATGGCTAACTCATCATGTGACACTGTCCAAACGATCAAATCCCCTGATAGAGAAAATCTGTCCAAACAATTAGCTCTTTCATCTTAGGAAATCTAGATGTAGTGTCCAGGTCAACAAATCAAAGGTCATTACATTGCTCTCTCATGAGGACCAATATTGAAAGAATGTACTATGCAGTAAAACTTCCTTTCTTTTTTTTTTTTTTTTTGGGTGAGTATTACGCGGTGAATCATAGAACACATTCTGGAATAATGTGTTATAATGCCACCCCACGTATTGAAAACAAACAGACAAGCACGCAAAGATATATAAACTTTGGCAGGTTAGTCTTCTGATTGAGACTTAAACCTAACCGATAATACGAATACAAAGTAACTGTTGAATAATTTAGTATCAATAAGTTGAAAGTTAACGTAGATCCAAAAAACAAATGAACGAAATATATTTAGAGCAATTAAATCTTAATCAAGCAAAATAATTTATAAAAAGATACAAGAGGGTGTTTGTTTAACCAGTTTGAACCAAGAAGTTTTGGTTCAAATTGGTTTTGCTACAGTGTTTTTTATTACAAAAGTTGAATCGTTATAATGTTTTCAATTCGAACTGAATGAAACAAATGCCCCATAAATCACACATACCAGTAACAGTGAACAAGAGTCAGTTTTTACAAGTATAACATTATTACCTTATCCATGTTTGGGACAAGGTCTTGAAGTTTTTTTAGTTTACCACTTATTCTGGTTCTTCTCTCCTGTATATAAATGAATAAACATAAGTTATCTGAAATCAGTCCAATTTTATGCTATATAACTTTACGCAATAGCAAGTCCAGAATAATGCTTTCTAATTTGCTGAAAAAAAAGAAAAAAAAAAGAAAAAAGAAGATTGGGGCAACAAGAAAGACTTGAAACACACACACACACACACACACACAAAATAATAATAATGATGATGAGAACAACGACGACAATAATAAAATATAGATAATGTTGTTCATTAGATGTCATGTACACCATACCATCTTTGCCAAAGATAGCGTTCTATCCAAAAATGACCCTTATTGACACGGATTCAAAATTTAAAACACCTAATCCTATCAGCAAAAGGGTGCTTGTATTATCTGCAACGTATTTACTATTTACAAACCCTTTCAGCAATACTTCGTGGATGCGTTGCACAACCTCGCTTGGCGCGAATTTTGCAGGGAACAGAGTCCTCAGGTATGTGAAGTAGCTTCTCCACTGCTGTCATTTCTAGAGTTGTCTGTGGAAGGCTAAACTGAAGTGAAGAATAAATCAGAAACAAAACAGATCTATGCAGTAGGCTTTATGTGAAAATTAAAGTAAAGTCATCACAGGAAACAAAAATTGGTTCATAACATATATGAGCTGCTTCTTTTCTTTTTCCATGAATAGTGCAGCTGGAGAAATAATATAAGGGCTTGTAGCTTATCCCAGTCATCTTTAGCTTATTTATAGGTCATTTGGCACTTCAGTAGTAACTAAAGTAGTTTAATTGTAGCATGTGAAAGTTTTACACTATAGCAACTTTTTGTTTTTTACTGTAACTGCTAAAAACTTTACACTATTCACAATTAAAACTGATGAGTTGAAACTGAAATACCAAACAGACACTCAATCTTTAAAACAGTTTAACAGATTTAGACTTCAGACTTCTATTAGTCACGTTCAATGAGATTAGAGGACTTATAGTTTGGTCTTAGTAACTGAATCAGAAAATGTGAGTGACCCGTGAACTACAAAGAAAGTTCATCATATTAATATGCTAAAAAGAACACAGCTACAAACAGCTAAAAGTGTAAGTACCTGAGATTCTAAAACATTAAGACAGTTATATATGTCTCCGTCCATAGTTTTAGCTTGTTTGCTTGGTGGAGCCGAAAAGTCGATAGAATTGGTATTGTCCCAGGAGTCCATTCCAAAGCTAGTGGCAAAAGAATGTGTGGCGTTATGTTGGCCCTTTTCAGAGTTGACGCCGTCAATAATGTTTTCACTTACTTCAGAAATTTGAGAAAGAGAATCCTGTCTGGTGAAGCTCAATTGAGACCTCAACCTTGACACTCCATGACCACAATTATTACCACCTTGGGAGCCATAACCTCCTGTTCCCCTTGTAAGTGTAAACCCTCCCGCTGTTCACATTTTCAGAAAACAGAGAAGACATTCAACACTCAATTACATCTATAATCATGTCATTTACAAGTCTTAAAACATACTCATGAGTTACATATTAAGAATTTCCAATTTAGACCAGAAGAACAAAAAAGCTACACATTCCAATTGTTTTGGCAGATAACTAAGCACGTTTCAGGAGACTAGTTATAAAAGAGATGGAGCAATAACGTACACACTTGATTGTTTTGTACTAGTCAATGTTGCGAAGCATACTCTTTAAACCGGTTTAAGCTATTCATAAATTCTGTATTAAAAAAAAAAAAAAAAAAAAAAAAACCTAACAATTGCAAAGAGCAATTCACTTGTTATATATGTTGCCAATTGGTTTAAGAGCGAGGATAATGTTGTGCTTGGTAAGGGAGAAAGAAAATAAGGAGGAAAGCTACAATACCTTGGTAAAGAAAAATAAAAAAGAAAGGAAGGATTTTTTTTTTTTTCCCCTTCATTGTGTTTGGTAAGGATTCCCTCCAAGACATCAACTTTGGAAGGATTAAGATCAGAGTCTTGTGGAAGATTTTGAATCCCTCACCCCGCTCCATTCTCTTCTCTAATCTTTCCTACTAATGAACAACTAGAAGTATAAAAATCCACCCGCTGATTCTCCCACCGTGATCCATCTTCCCGCATTTCCCTCCACCAAACAACGGCAGAGCCACCTATTTTTTGATTTTAATATTGTCTATAAATTTCATAATAATTATATTCTGCCCCTTTTGAAAAACTATACTCTGCCCCTTGAAATTATGTTCCACTGTTTCTAAAGTTCTATATCTTCATTTATTTAATTTTTCTTGACAATATTATTATACGCTCCACTACTGATGACTAATTTTTATGGCTCCGTCCTTGCCACCAAACAAGACCTAGACCTTGGAATAAGAGCTATAAGATACATTTCCTTAAATTCCAAATCAACGTAAGGTTAAGGTATATTTAGAAAACAATCGTCTTTATCTACTACTATAAAATGTTCAACTTGAATATACCTAAAATTAATATAAAAAATAAATAATAGAACCTCGATCTTCAAGTGTGAAATTAAATACAAAAATTCAAATCAAATGAGTGTACTGTAAGGGACATGCAATAAAGAGCTGGTGACACTAATACTAAACACAATGTTGGAAAGGAGACATACGATACGACCTTTCATTTAAAAAAAAAAAAAACAAAAAAAACAAAAGAAGAAGAAGAAGAAGCTACGTCCCATGCTTACATGTGAATGTTCGGGCGGTTCATTAAAAATCATTTATTACGTCCTTAACTGAACTTCAAAGCTTAATGGTCTCAACTTAATGGAGTCTCTTTGCATTAAAATGCTACAATCTCCAAAAATTATGCTTGAAATTCCTAAACCTAATGGTTAGTTGTTTAATAAAATAAAAATTTCATTATCAAAAAAATAAATAAATGAATAAATAAAAATTTCCACAAATATACCATTTCACAACCAAACCTCTTACAACCAGATTTAGCATAACAAAATTTTAGGGGAAAAAAAGGCAAAAAAATAAAACTAAAAAGAAATCATAAATCATAAATCATAAATGAAAAAAAGGGACTATTAATTCAGTGTTCAGATGATTCAACCGTGAAACCAGAAACAAGTGGCCAAGTGGTCCCCACGTCGACGCGGAACTCTTCTTCCTCTTCATTCATAGCAGGGACAAATTGTCGTTCGAAAACAATTCTCGAAAAAATAAACCATCAAAAAAAAGGGAAAAAGGAAAATTGAGCTTAGCTCACCATTAGCGTTCTTATCAGTAGCAGTGAGATGGCTAAGGAATCCTGCTGGAGAACTCCTCTGTCGGAGCAAAGATGGCAACGGAGAATCCGCCGAGGACGACGACGACGACGAAGATCCGATCCTGGCAGCTATCTCGTTGAGGCCGTGCGATCTGTGCGAGGGCTTGTTGTGCTGATGCTGCTCGGCGGAGGAGTTGACCTTGCAGGTTGACTCGGTCGTGATCGACGACGAGTCGCCGGAGAAGTAGTGGCTGTGGCTGTGGCCAGGGCCGCCACCGAGCGGCGAAGGCGTCGATCTGAGGACGGCGCCGAACTCGCGTTCGGCTCCGACGACGGCGTCGACCTCCGTGGCGAGGAGCGAGCTCGGAGCGGAACCGTACCGAGTCAGGCCGGTCCGCTTCTGAGACGGTGAAGATGAGTTTGAAGGGTACATTTTTGGCTTTCGACGATAACGAATCGCAGATTGGTTGAGAGACAGAGGAAAATGAAAGAAAATGGAAGTTCGTCTTAGAGAGAGAAAGAGGCGCTTGTTGTGGAAAAGTCTATGAGAGGTGATTGAACGACCCGCGGGTGATGGAATATTTTATGTAGCAACCTTGAAAGTGAAGGGGATTTACTCTCCACGGACTCCTTCACGTGTGAGAATTTATTCGGTGTGTCGTTTCCTAACCTTTGATATGTCGGACAAAACAATAATTACTACCAATTAGAACGACTTCCGTGGTATGGTTAATACAATTTGTAGGATAAGGTGAGAGCTTAATCGTATTAAAATAGAGTTGTTAATACTAATTACTCTTAAATTTTAAAGTCATTCTTATTTTATCCTTAAATTTTAAAATTTACTATTTATTTTTTAAACTTTTAAAACTCTTAATCGTTGAATTTTAAAAATCGTCACTTTGTCCTTAAACTTCAAAGCTCTTCGTTTTGTCGCTTATTTTCCAATTCCTTATTCAAATAAACAAAAGTAAACCTACATGATTCATACATGGGTTACCTATATGGGTAAAAAAAAATGTGTGAAGTAATAGTGTAAAGGTAGAACAAAACTTAGGAGTGATAAAATATTTTTTTGTCCTTACAAGTGATCCATATGTGAATCGCATGAGTTTAAGTTTACATATTTGAATAGAAAATCGGTAATTTAAGAGATAAAGTAAAAAGTTTTGAAAGTTTAAGATCAAAATGGTGATTTTTAAAATTCAAGAAATAAAATGAAGAGTTTTAAAAGTTCAAAGGATAAAGTGATTTTTAAAATTCAAGAGCAAAATAAAAGAGATTTTAAAATTTAGAGACCACTAAGGTTAATAACTTTATTGAAAAATATGACTAAAAAAGTATGAGAGTTTAAAAAGTATATTCTACTAATGGTGTATTTTTTATTCATAGGCTCTTCATAATAATTTCACGGCGAAAATGTATTCATTTTGTTTCTCATTAGTAATTTAAATTTTGCTATTGGTCTTTAAAAAGTGCTTGCATGAATATTAGAAAACAATAACTATCCCGTCGGTTCTCTTTGGGCAATTTTTTTTTATGATGAGAACCAAAAAATTAAGCACCAGTAATTAGTTTTTTTTTTTAACTATTAGATTTGTTAATAGTTTTTTAACTATTAAATTTGTAAAAAAAAATTAATTTACTTATTTAAAGGTTTCAAAATACAAACTATTGACGTGGTTCCACGGAAGAAGTTCTCTCTTTTCTTGTCGAGGACATTTGGTTATTGATGATGATGGATAGTCGTATAAGGTTCGGTGGCTCTCGTCGCTGTTTCCTAGATGGAGGGGTAAAAGGTCATGAGCTAGTTTGTGACCGTTGTCTATAGATAAGCATTTCTATTGGCTCAAGAAGGGCCCGGATTTTCCAATCCTTGTGTGATCTAATAGGGTTATTAGCATTGTTATTTATTATTCACCTGAGCATTGTGACATTTAATTCGAATTTTCATTTTGGAAATTACTCCTCAACTTTTCTTTAGTAATTTTGGTCTTTAAATATAAATTTGACAATAAAATTATGTAATCTAGCAAAATTAATCATATGCTTGTTGTGTGATATCGTAATGTTGAAATTCTTAAACATAGAGTTTTTTTTCACTTGATGTAATTATTTTTATAAAAAGTTAAGCTTTTATAGTATATAGATGCCATTAGTTAAGTAAAATTTAGAAATGTAACCAATTTTGGTCTAAATTACCAAAACCGAAAAAATAATAATCTGTCAAGCAAAAAATAAAATAAACTAAATGGTAATTTACACTCTTCCCCTCTTAGCCCCATCGTACGCCACCCACCCCATGGCCCCCTCCACCCTATCGGGAACCTAGAGAGGGGAGAGGAATCGGGTTTTTTTTTTCTCAATTTTGTTATTTTTTTAGGGGGAAAGTTTGTTATATTGTATATAACATTTTAAAAATTTTATGTCATTTTTTGTATTTTTTTCTCAAAAAAGTTATATGTTTTTTTTTATTTTTTTTTAAAAAATTATATTTTCTATTTGAAAATTTTGTTATCCATGAAAGGACATTTTTAAAATTTTAATAAGGTTTAAGAGTTAAATTTTAGTCAACTTTAAAGATCAACTAACAAGGAGGGTGTTTTTGCAATTTAATTGAAAATTTATAAGTTGTTAATGTAGATGAAGATGAAGATGAAGATGAAGATGTAATTAACCCCAAAATAAAATAAAGTCACTAGGACAGGTCCATAAGAGAGTTGGATATAAACTCACGTGTTGCTTCACCCGTGACAAAACTCTTTTGATTGGTGGTGGACTCCCAGATGCTCACATGCCCACTGATCATTAAACTTCATTTGTTCTTTTTCTAAAAGTTTGTCAACAGCTTTTCGGCATAGAATATACCAACTAGCCGTGTATGTCTCTAACGATTTTGATTGAGATTACATCAAAGTAAATTAAATAAATGGGGAAAAAATAGCCGAAAGATTTAACGGTTTAAACTATACTTGTGTAGCAGATATATTAATTATCCTACCAAAACGTTCACATTGTTGATTTTATTTCGTGTATGTATACATAGACAAAGACTACATCTCTCTTCATAAAGGAGCATCTCATTCCGTAATATATAGAAGTTGGACAAATAATATGTAATTGTTTTATGTAACAATGATTTTTAAAAGGCCTGACAAGAGTATTGCTTATCATAGATCGATTCCGTATATTTCGAACATCACCATTATACGCTACATATTTCATGTTACATTTTTTGCTTTTATACAATGAAATATGTTAGGATAGATGCCTTTAAAACATGTAATTTTTTATAATGATATGTTTATAAGTAAATAAAGTGAATTTTTTATTATATTTATATGCATGTATTTTGAATACTTTATAAATATCATTAAAATTTTATAATTATTTATGTGACCTTAGATATTGTATATAAGTGTTATATATACATGAGGATAATATTTAAAAATAATAATTAAAATGGCTAGTAATATATAATTAATTAATATATTGATTATTAAATTAAAGCATGAAATCTTTAATTGAGCGTTCCTAGTGCAGGTTATTTCGATTGAAAATGAAACAGTCTTATTCAAACCTTTAATGTAATGAGCCATTAAATAAGTTATTAACGGACTCTTGTTATGGAATTATGTATTTTGTTTTACTCAATGTATATGGATTTGAAGATATAGTCCTATTCCTTGTATTTTGGAGGCATGGTGAAGTAAGTAACTGGGAATGTTAATATTATAAGATAGGATTAATTCTTTCTTTAACGAGACTAAATAAATAATTCTCTAAAATAATATGAGCACTTAATTCGTGATTAGGTTCATGAATTATTATTCATTAGAGAATCAATGACATTTAAGAGTAAAAAAAAGTAATTTAAGAGGTTAACGTATTTTATCCATATCTACTTATATATTATTTATAAAGGATCAGTTTATATACAATAACTATATAAATTGGACAACTCTAAAACATGAGTAATTATATTTATAATTTCAATAGTGCAATTTCAAGTTTTTGGTGGAATAATATTGGAATTAATAAAAATGTAATATATTGATTAAATAGTTTAATTAATATATTGGTTTTGTTGAAGCTTGAAATTATTAGTTTATTAGTCCCTTGTCATCCTTGTAAACACTGTTTAAGCAAGCAAAATTATTGGTTTAAATTAATTAAGTTAGAATTATAGAATTTTAAATTAAATATCAATCAAAAATAAATTAAATATGAATTAAGTTATAATTACTAAATAATAATTTTGAAAAACATACAATGGGGGAACCTACTGTGTGTGGTACATATAGGCATAGGGAAAGGTTCCCTATGTAGTTCAAGACTTGTTTTCCCAATTTTCTATTTCTAAAAGTTTCTATTTTTTTTTAATAAATGTGTCATTTAAAATTAGAAATTCGAACTATAGAAATAAATTAGATTGGGTAACAAGCAGTGTTCTTTCCTTTACTGGCACGTGATTGGTGCCACAAGCATAAAGAGTTTCTTTGTATGTGGCTCCATATGTAGACAATGAAAGAGAAACTTATTTCTTTTATTTCAATTAAATATGTGATATTTAAATTTGAAGTAAAGGAAGCTTCTATAATTAATTGGATATTTCATTTTTTATAAATAAAGGCCTTCTTTATTCATTCTACATACAATTGAGAGTATGTAGAAAGAGGGAAAAGAGAAGAGTAATCTTTAGCAAACCCTAATTCCTTATACGCCTACATGTTTGATGCTAAGGACTAGGTAAGGAAGATAGTGGTTTTGTATAGAGAACGCCTTTCTCATTAAGAAATTTTCTTTCAAGTTAATCGCTTCGATTAGGTAAGAATAAATTGTATATATTTTTATTAGGTGTCAAATTAATATACTTTATAGTGTTGTTCTGCAAAAGTTTTATGAAAATTTTTGTTTTATAAGTTTCACATCTTTATCACTTTTTTTGTGTATTTTCTCTAAATCATTTTAGAAAACTAACATAATATTAATATTAGGCGAATATATTTTTATATTAGGTTAATTTTAGAAATGGTTCTTGATTTTTTCTATCAATCCCACTTTAGTTTATGACTTTCAAAACGTCCCAAACTCAACCTCGACCTATCAATTTGCTTCCATTTTAATCATTTTAGCCAAGGAACAACACATGGATGATATTTGAGTCTACAAATTGTTGTATTTTATGTTTTTGCACCATTAACATATGCATATTTTGTATTTTATCAATAAAATATTTTCTATTAATCCTTTTTACACCCAATTGATGAAAAGCACTAAACATAAAATTTACTGATAGATAAAGATTAATTTTGGGCCATTTTAAAAGTCAGTAAGTAAAATAAGATTAAGATTAAAATTCGAGACCATTTATGAAATTAAGCATTTTATATTTATATATATTGTAATCCACCAAAGCTGACCTGTCACGGACAACCCAAAGCCAAAGTGGAAGCAATATACATATATATATATATATATGTATATGTATATGTATATGTATATGTATATATAAACTAAAACTATGGATCCATTTTAATGTGTGATTGAACTTCAATTTAGGCAAAGTTGACCGAGATTCAATGCATGTCAAAGTCAACAAATTGCTATCATATTCATGTATGTATGTCCCTATAATATTTAACAATTGATTCTCTTCCTCTTTGACCCACTGGCAATAGTGAACAGTATGCCACTCTTGTATTTTTTTGAGTTAGACACAAACATAGAAACATGTAACTTTCATCAGCATTTATCTCTGTGTCTAAACCATGGTCCGATTTATACAAGTAAAACCCCGAGAAACATCCAAGTAATAGGGCTGCAAAAGGAGCTTTCTCCCAGAAGCTGCATAGCGGTAATGCAAGTTCTTTTAAACCTTCGATCTAGTAGAAACCACATCAAACTAATTATAAAAACTAAACAAAATAGGCATAATTTGATACAGATGTCATGGTTTAAACTCAATAATACTAGAAACACTCGTAAGGTATTCTGAAGAATTCTCTGCAAAAGAATACATAACCATGATCAGCCAAATTATTAAAGAAATGATTTTTTTTGGGAATTAAGGAAGAATTCTACTATAAGATATAAATACTACTTTATTGATAGGATATTATTTTAAATTGTTAAATCTAAATCAAATTTTGTTAGTTTTATTTATTTATTTAGTTGGATTTAATGTTCAAAAAAGTATACCATCGTTGAGAACTTAACATCTATACATTGGTTGGTTTTTGTCGATTTTTCATCGGTTGATTACCAACTGATGGCGGTCAGTTTTAGAAATGTTGAACTAAAAGCCTACTGAGTAATCAGACAATTGGTCAGTTTTTTGGCAGTTGGTGTCGATCGGTTTTGGACCAAAGTAACCAGACATGATACTAAAAGTAATCAGACAGTATACTAAAAGTTCCATACCCAATTTTATATTATATAGAGATTCAATGAATTGTCCCCTTTATATGTTAAAATATAGAGAAAATAATGTACTAATTATGTCATTCCAAACCTAGAAAGATTAAAAAAACACCTAGAAAATAGAACATGATTGAAAAAACAAACCAACCTAAAAATTCTATGTATATCCTCCAACTCTAAAAAAAATGAAACCACCAAATTCACTCAACTTTCTTACAGTACATTTGCTATGCCTCTATACAATTCTTTTTTCCCTTATCATTTTCTGTCTTAGTGATATACTGCTCATGACAATAACCAACCAAATAAGAATTAAAAGATAGTAACTGGCCAAACAAAAGATAATAACCAGCCAAAATAAACACTTGAAAAATGCGCCTTCAAAATTCAAACTAAATAATAGTGTACTAATCCTTTTACATTTTTCTATACAATATATATGCATATATGAAATTTTGAAAATTTTGACACAAACCGATAGACCAAAAACTTAGTGCCAAAAACCGACTACCAAAAATGCATGGGTGGTCGGTTTTCTAACCGACATGGTCGTTTTGGCATCTAAATCAAATTTTTTTTTTAGTTTTTTGATCAGTTTGATGGTTGGTTTCAGTCGGTTTCAGTTTTTTGGTTTCTTTGAATAGCCTAACTTCACATATTAGATTAAAAGCAAATGAGGCATATATAAACAAGAAGAATATAGTTTTTTCTTTGGAGAATTAGGTGGAATGTATGAAAAACAAACACCCTGCTAGTAGTATAGAGTTTTTAATTGTTAGATCAAATTAAGCTATATTTTTCAAGGATTGGATCAAATCTAAATCTTACAAATTAAATAAAACATGATGCTTTAACACAATGTGATTAAAAAGTTAATATTAGGCGAATATATTTTTACATTAGGTTAATTCTAAAAATGGTTTTTGATTTTTTCTGTCAATCCCACTTTAGTTTATGACTTTCAACACGTTCCAAACTCAACCTTGACCTACCAATTTGCTTCCATTTTAATCATTTTAGCCAAGGAACAACACATGGATGATATTTGAGTCTACAAATTGTTGTATTTTATGTTTTTGCATCATTAACATATGCATATTTTGTATTTTATCAATAAAATATTTTCTATCAATCCTTTTTACACCCATGAAAAGAACTAAACATAAAATTGACTGATAGATAAAGATTAATTTTGGGTCATTTTAAAAGTCAGTTAGTAACATAAGATTAAGATTAAAATTCGAGACCATTTATAAAATTAAGCATTTTATATTTATATATATTATAATCCACCAAAGTTGACCTGTCACGGACACCCCAAAGCCAAAGTGGAAGCAATATACATATATATATGTATATGTATATGTATATATAAGCGAGTACTATGGATCCATTTTAATGTGTGATTGAACTTCAATTTAGGCAAAGTTGACCGAGATTCAATGTATCTCAAAGTCAACATATTGCTATCATATTCATGTATGTATGTCCCTATAATATTTAACGGTTGATTCTCTTCCTCTTTGACCCACTGGGAACAGTGAATAGTACGCCACTCTTGTATTTTTTTGAGTCAGACACAAACATAGAAACATGTAAACTTTAATCAGCATTTGTCTCTATCTCGTGATGTGTACTAATTGCTAAACCATGGTCTGATTTATACGAGTAAAACCCCGAGATATATCCAAATAATTGGGCTGCAAGAGGAGCTTTCTACCAGAAGGCACCTAGCGGTAATGCAAGTTTTTTAAACCTTTGATCTAGTAGAAACCACATCAAAATAATTATAAAAAAAAAAAAACAAAACAAAATAGGCATAATTTGATACAGATGTGATGGTTTAAACTCAATAATACTGGAAACGTTGCTAAGGTATTCTGTAAAATTCTCTGCAAAAGAATACATAACCATGATGAACCAAATTATTAAAGAAATGATTTTTTTTTTGAATTAAAGGACGAGAATTCTAAGATAAGATATAAACACTATTTTATTGATAGGATTCTATTTTAAACCATTAAATCTAAATCAAATTTTGTTAGTTTATATATTTATTTTAGTTGGATTTAATGTTCGAAAAAAGATACCACTGATGAGAACTTAGCAGCTATACATCGATTAGCTTTCATTGGTTTTTGGTTGGTCGCTTACCAATTGATGGCACTCCTTTTTGGAAATGTTGAACCGAAAGCCGACTGAGTAATCAAACAATAGGTAGGTTTTTGTCACGCCCCGGGGTACAAGAGGTGACGTGGTAGATTAATTAAACAGAGATTTAGTTAAAAACAGGGTTTTAGAGAGTTAAATTTATAAATAAAAATATGATAATTTTGAAATTGTTTATTTAAAGCAAGCAGTTATAATATTTGAACAGATGAAATAATAAAATAAACAGTGAGGAATAATAAAAATAATAAAAATATAAGGTGAGGCGAGTATGGGTTCCACTGGCCCACATATTGTGCACATACATAGTACTGACAATATTACAATACAACCACTGTCCAAAATAAAAGAAAAAGTTAAGAGCTTACATGCCTTGAATTATTATAATACAACCTACCCAAACTTCTACTGATCGCAAGTCCGGTCAACAGACTCTTCTCCCATCCTAAGCTAGTATCCACCCATGGGGTAAGATTTTAAAACAAGTAAAATGTGAGCGAAAGGCTCAGTAGGACTATATTTTAAAAATATTTAACTTTAAAAGAAACTTCATTAATAAAATAAATATGTAGAAAACAAAATAGGACAAACAATTAAATAGATGAAAATTTAATGAAAGCTTTCCTTACCAAAGTAATTAATGTTGGAAAAATAATACGCAGCGGAATTTTAAAAATTTTAAAACAGAGTATTTTCCAAAACATGAGTTTGACATGCTATATGTATAAATTAACCTGATCTTACTAACCTCTTACTCGTTGAAAAGCTCCCGAAAACAGTGTAGAGAAGTAACGTTCCAGAAGAGCCTCAACCAACTGGTCTTCTTTGCTATTCTCTATCCACGATCGAAGTGAGTGTGGGCTCACACGTACAGCTCTTCCTCAAGGTGACTCTCCTTCCAATCAATTGAGAGAACCCAAAGCTAGTGTTCGTGATTTGTGAACAAGAGCTCTCAGGGAGTTTCAGATTCTCACCACTAGAGTATCACTCTTAATCTCTCTATTGATCTGTCTTTTTGATCTCTGAATAACTCATTAGACTCACTCCCTATTTATAGAGGTTGGGTCTAGGGTCATTCCTTATCAGATAAGGTCTCCAAAATTCGAAACAGAACCAAATTCGGGTCTATATCGGATAAGATACGCGTAAAAACGCGTAA
>CAMOHE010047348.1:0-18782 GCA_946598075.1 Artocarpus hirsutus
TTTTTTTTTTTTTTTTTTTTTTTAATTCATGCGAGATTCATATTACGCCATATGACTGCTTACCAAAAGATTTAGTAAAGTTTGGTAGTCAATAATTGCGGAAGTTTAGAAATACAGTTCTAAAGATATTATAGTCCCAACAACATAAAAAGAAACTTAAAGTTTGTTTCTGCAAGAGCTAAAATTCAAAAGTTGTCATAATAGTTCATATTCCACATGCATCACCACCTTGATCCATTTTCTTGCATTGAGGAGATCCACATGTGACTCAATGTACCAGAAGATAGGCAGCAAAAGTATGCCAATGTGGGGCGTAGGCCATTGGAGTTCCGAGAGAGAGACCAGGTGTTCTTGACAGTGGCTGGAGATAGTGGAGTTATGCGTTTGGGGAGGAAAGGGAAGTTAAGCCCTGGGTATACAGGACCCTTCAAAATACTTGACCGTGTTGGTGCTGTGGCTTATCATTTAGCTCTTCTACCCTCTCTAGCCAGCGTTCGTGATGTTTTTTATGTGTCAATGTTACGCGAGTACATTGAGGATCCGTCTCATGTCCTCGTGTATGACTCCTTGAGGCTCAATTCAGACTTGGCATATAAAGAAGTACTAGTCTAAATCCTGGACCAAAAAGACAAGGAGCTAAGGAGCAAGACGAGGCAACTTGACAACTCTGAGATGAAAGGCGGAAGACCTACCTGAGTTTATTCCAAGTTTGGAAGACGAAACTTTTATAATATGTAGGAGATTGTAAGGCCCTCTATTCCTGCACGTTAAATTTTGTAATTGGCTTTTGGTAATTCCCACGGTGTTTGTGCAATATATGATTTTTATGACAACTATAATGAGAATTAATCTCCTTGATTCACACACGATTGGTTGAGCACGTCGTTCGCAGACATATTCCTGTGATACTTAATTAATTGGAGCCAAACTCATGAAATTAAATTTCGAAAGGAAATTTTAAACGTCGTAATCTTGATCAGAGCGTCAAAATCAGTCAAGAAAGGAATTCTCACAAAATTCCGTTTTGGAGCCACTTTTTGGGATTTGTTGCCAAAATTCGATGCCGAAAATATGATTTTTGAAAAATGTGGTGAGAATATGGTTGATAATAGATGGATGGATTTGATAAATAACATAGAAGACAATACACAAGAAAATTCGTGTTCATTTCTTCTCGTAGAAGATAACATCTTTGAAAAGTGATTAGATCCATTTGGTTTGTATATCCTTTAGACTCAATTGACTCAAATTTAGATTCGAATATCAAGAATTCTTTGGATACGTACTTCATTTGATATCCAAATGAGATGATTCTTTTTTCATTGTGTCCTTAGTGAAGAGAGGAATAAATTAAGATCCATATTCCATTTTTTTAGGATCTTAGCATTAAGATTTTATTAGATTTGTTAATAAATAAAAAAACTTTTTTCACTACATCTCTAAACATAAATTTTAGTTTATTCCATACTTAAATTAAAACTTACATGCATATCCAAACGTTAATTTAGATAACAATTCAAATCACTAACTCAAATCATAATTCAAATCACATAACTCAAATCTTAATCACTAATTCAAATCCCTTTTCCAAATAGACCCTAAGAGAGTAACTTTACCAAAACCTAACCCTGTAGTAACTTTCCAAATAGACCCTAAGAGAGTAACTTTCCAAATAGACACTAATTCAAGCTCCTTCTTGGATTCCAATTTCACATCAACTTAAATTAGATGGAAAGAACATGGTGGAGATTTTGGGATGGAAATTGATAGATGAGGGTGTTTGGTAGGAGAGAAATTTGGATGGAAAGAAAAATGAGATGGAAAAGCTACTAAGTAGGTTCTATTATATTTTATCCTCTTAAAATTGAACGGATTATTAGATGAAAAAATTTGTCAGTTATATAAATGAGACAAAATTACTAAATTATTCATAAAAATTATACGTAAAAAATCTGGAAACTAACTTTCACTCCCATACTTCATGAATCTTCAGCCCATTTCACGCTTTATTTTTTGACTGGTTTTCTCCCTTGTAAACCTTCCCCACTCACTATACCTAACATCTTCATCATAAATTTTCCATCTTTTTTGTAGAAAAGCTTATTTTTTACACTTGTGAAGAAAATCCACATTTTGCACTTTCTCATGAAAATTGCCGAATCACACACTCCAACAAAGAAAAATCCAAGGTTTGTCTCCGAATCCTTTCTGGCTTCTATTGTTCTTTTGTTCGCGAGAAAAATGCTACAACTCAATGAAAAATATTGAGTTTCCTATCAAATAGAGGCTTAAGGTTTTTCTTTTTCCCCTTTTTTTTGCTTGCCAAATGGAGCGTTTCTCGTCCCTGCCATTGTTTCTGCCTTTGAACTGAACGTTTTAAAGATTCACCACCTGTTTTTCTACTGATTGGAGCTGATTGGTATGTTTTCTGTGTTTCAAGTATCATTACAAGGATTTGAATTTGGCTATGCAATTCTGGAAATTGAATTCAAAAGAGTCGGTGTTGAATTTGCAAAAATTTATCATTTGCGATTTTTCAAATTCATAACAACAAAAGAATTTTTCTTTAAGCAATTTATTCAACTAAAAATTAGTTTTGCTTTTATTTTTAATTATGAATTTGGTTCTCTCATTTTGTTTTTGTTTGCCTTTTCTTTATTGATTTTGAAAATTTTTAATGTCGGTGTCATTTTGGGTTTTTCGTGGTGTTTTGGCTTTCTTCTTGATGAAAATTTTCTCCTTTGACTAATCGATATATGATTTAGTTACTTTATTTTTTTTGTTTTTTGTTTTTTGTTTTTCTTATGGGAAACTATAGAAACAAATTATGTATTCATTAATTTGAAGTTACGTATCTCGCTACTTTTTTTTCTTTTTTGAGCTGATGTGATATTGAACTTTGTTTCATCTTTTATTTTTTCATGATTTTGTATGTTTTCCACATAACAAATGCCATTGGCTAGAGCATAAATAACTAGTCAAATATCTATTCATGTCTTTATCGTGTATACTATTCTAAACTAGAATCTAGAACAGGGCAAAAAAAAATTCATAATATTCATTGTCATATATCTCCATTGTGAAATCTTGACCTTGAAACTATGAGCTCTACTCTTTGGTTTCATGTACAATCATTCAAATAAATCTGTGTGTTTAGTTATCATGTTTATGTTTATTTTTAAGATATATATTGCATTAGTTTCTTAAATATCATTTTGATTAGAACTACTTCTAAGTAGATGGAATAGGATACCCCATTCAAATGGAGTTGAATAATGATGAAGAGGATAACATTTTGGAGGATAAT
Organism: Artocarpus hirsutus; assembly: GCA_946598075.1. Lineage (NCBI taxonomy): Eukaryota > Viridiplantae > Streptophyta > Magnoliopsida > Rosales > Moraceae > Artocarpus > Artocarpus hirsutus. The sequence goes on from CAMOHE010047348.1 coordinate 3,308, forward strand.
CAAGTAAAGAGGCCTGTAGAAACTGTTACACATTTTTTGAAAAGTTAGGAAAGAAGTAGGCGTATGGCTGGTGTGCAACTTGTTTGCTATGTGGTATACATGGTGTATATAATGGAATTATACCACCATTCATATTATGTTAACAGGAGCATTTTAAATAGAAGTAGAGAAAGAAATAGTGTGAGAAGTGAACTCATGACTCAAGTTAGTATGAATGAAAAATGTCGTGATATTATTTGAATAGGGCCAGAAGCATTTGCTAGGTTGTCTGCATTGCTTCGAGATACTGGTTGACTTAAGGATAATAAAAATTCTATGGTAGAGGAACAAGTAGCTAAGTTTCTATACATATTAGCACATAACGCTAAAAAACAAACTATTTCTTTTTTCTTCCGTCGATCTAATGAGACCATAAGTCGACATTTTCATGAGGTATTACGCACAATAATTAGCTTAGAAGATCAATTCCTAGTTCAACCAAATGTAGTAGAGATTCCTCAACAAATTTTTGATAGTCATAGGTTCTATCCATATTTCAAGGTAAATAATAACATGCATGTCTTTTTTTAAATTATAATTTCTAATGATAATAGTTAGTGACATATTTAGTTTGAATTGCAGAATTGTATAGGAGCAATTGATGGAATACACATTTAAGTAAAGGTACCTAGGAAAGAGGCTCCACGATATCGTGGGAGGAAAGATTATACAACACAAAATGTTATGGCAGCTTGTGAATTCAATATGAGGTTTACATACATGTTAGTAGGGTGGGAAGGAACTGCATCCGACTCAAGAATTATAAAAAAAATGTTTTTTGTAGGGAAGACAAACTAATAATTCCTAGAGGTAATATTTGGTTTTTTTTTTTAAGTTATTGAAACTAGTTAATCATAAAATATTATCTAAAAATGCAAATTCTACTTCATTAGGAAAATACTGTTTAGTAAATGCAGGTTACATGTTGCAGAGTGGACTAATCACACCATATAGAGGAGTGTGGTATCACTTGAAAGAGTATTCTACACGTGGTCCTGAAAATTATCAAGAATTGTTTAACCTTCGTCATGCTTCCTTACACAATATCATAGAGAGAACTTTTGGAGTGCTTAAAAAACAATTCCCTATAATTTCTAGTGGTGTAGAACAACATTATCCTATTAAAGTTGCCGTAGAAATTGTGTTAGCTTGTTGTATTTTGCATAACTATCTAATGGGTGTAGATCCTGATGAACAAATGATTGAAGTGGTTGATCAAGAGCTCTTGGAAAGAGAGCTGGAGTTAGAAAATGTCTATGATAGACAAAAGGATATTGAAGAAGCTAGAAAAGGAGCAGCTATAAGGAATGAAATAGCATAGTATATGTGGCAAGACTATGTCTAGCACTAGAAAATATAGTTTGATAGTAATTTATTAGTAGAATAGGTAGATTAGAAAATGTAGTTTGATAGTAACATAGAATATGTAGAATACACCCTTTATTTTATTCTTTCTTTAGATAGAGATTCCATGCTTGTTCAGATGTAAAATTGTATTTATATTGTTATCATCAGTGTTGCTCTTTTCTATTATTCTTTTTTGGTCGTTTATAAACTGTATTTGGAATTGAAAATTTCATGCATTCAAGTGGCTGCTAAAAATAAGCATGAATAATAAATGAATTTGATTTTCAATTATAATTTATTCAAATAAAGTTTTTTTTGTCTTTTTTTACAAAAGGTTTTGTTAAGTGTTTAAAGTTATAGGATATAATGTTATTTTTATTTTTTTTTATAAAAGGTTTTGTTATGCATTTGTAGTTATAGATATAATGTTATATTTTCATGTGTTTTGCTGTACATTGAATTTTTCTTAAACATACAATTTGTACACATGTCTAAGAAATCAATGAAAGATACTGTTGATGGTGAAGAATCACAAAAAGATAACATAAGGTGGTCAGAAGAAATGGATGCTATGTTGATTGATGCATTGTTAGAGCAACAAGTGAATGGAAATAGGGTTGATGGCACATTTACAACTCTTGCGTACAATAATGTTTTGACTATATGTCGAGATGAGCCCATTTGATAAAGACCATTTAAAAAATCGAATTAAGACTTTGAAACTAATTTTAATACATGTCGTGACCTTTTCAACGACTTAAGTGGTTTTGGTTGGAGTCCACTAACTAAAATGTTTGAAGCAGAGCCAAAGGTGTAGAAGAATCTAATTGAGTTTTGTTTTATAGACTTATATTTTTTTTCTGATTATATTTTATACTTAAATTTTATATTATGTTTAAGCTTTTCTGTATCACATGTTATAGGTAAAACCTTGTGCAAAGAAATGGAGGTATATTGAGATCCAATTTTATGATAAATTAAGTGAACTTTTTACAAAAGATAGAGCTAACAGTGAGGCTGCTGCTAGTGCGAAAGAGAAAGTCCAACAATGGCATAAAGAAAATAGCTCCAATCAATTTGTGGGTGTTGAGCAATTTGATGAAGTAACTATTGATAGTGTTGTGCCCTTATTGCCTCAAAATAATCCAAAAGTTGCAACTGCATGGAAAAGTGTGAAAAGAAAATCTTCCATAATTGATTCACTTGACATGCATATTCAAATGTTTCAATCTGGTATGAATAATGTAGCTGATGCCATCAGAGAGGACAATACTATTGCTAAAAAAGCATAGCCACAAATCTACACAAATGAAGAAGTTTATGCTAAATTTTTAAACATTGGAGTTCTTGATGATATTCAATTGAATGCATTTCTATTTTTAATCAAAAGTGCATCAAACAAGCGAGCTTTCTTTGTAGTTCTAAGTCATCATCGCTATGATTTGTTATTGAAGATGATGAACAACAATGAAGACCAAAATTAATGCTATTTTTTTATCAGCAGGATTACTAGCTATGTTAAGTATTTTCTTTAATTGACTAGATTAGTAGTTATGTTGAGGGTTTTTTTATTTAGTTGGATTAGTAGGATTTTTCTTTTTATTGGATCCATTGTTATATTAGTTTATTACTCTTTCAATTCTTATTAGTCTTTTGATGTTTCTAATTTTGTTGGTCATACATAGTATTTTGAAACTTTTTTCTTATCAGTAGCCATCCAACATCTGAAATCAACACAAACGATTAAAAATTTAGGATGTGGGGTGATAGAGCAAAAATATCAAGAAGTGGCAAAGAAAATAATGTTCCTTGGTCTTTTGGTTATGGGTTGGAGCGGCTAGCAATGGTGCTATTTGACATTCTACCTATTTTACAAGTGAAGAATTATATTGGTTGTGTTGGGTAAAAAAGTAAATATATTGATTATAATATTTCCATCCTTTAGGTTTTACTTTCAATACCAAACACATAGAAGTAAATTCATTTTCTTTCCTCCCTATCATACCAAACAACTAAAGAGAAAACTAAAATCCTCTCTTTCTTCTTAGTTTTCTATCCTTTACAATTGTTCTTTCCCTCTCATTTTCTTTCCTTCCTACCAAACAAAGGCTAAGAGAGTTTTAGGGGCTACCAAATGTATTCAAAACTAGAAGAGAAGCAAGGATTTGGTTCTTGTGACAACCGTTATTTTCCTATCGGGTATTATAGTAATTAAATTAATTGTTAGTGTGTCAATTAAAATTTGTTTCATCTAAAATCTAATTCATCTTATTCATTTCTATCTATTTTTAAATTTTGTAAAAATTTTTTATATCTATTTATTATATTTATTGAAACACCCTTGGAACTTATAATTATTTACAAAAATGCCCTTTTGGCATTTTGTGTCTAAAAGTCTCTGGAGGAGACATTAAGCATCTAACACTCACCTACCTTGTCTCTTCCCCTCAATTATTCTTCTTTTTATTCAACTCCCTTCTCTCTTTCTTTCCTTTCAACGTCTCACTCTCCTACCTTTTTTCTTTCTTTCTTCTTTCCTCTTTCTTTCTCTTACACCGACACTTCTCTCTCTTCCTTCCTTTGCATTTCTTTTCTTTTGTCTCCTTTTCTAGATGAACAAGCAGAGGAAGACCAAAGGAAAACTCAAGTTATTTTATCATAAAATCCACAAACAACTTCTCACAAGCTCAAGAATCAAGGAAGATTTAAACGTTTTAAAGATAAAATTATAGTTTTGAGCTAAGTTTTAAGGTTAGATTTCTAAAACTTTAACTTTGATTTTAAGTTGTATTTTGGTATGAAAATTTGTGAGAAATGTGTTTTTGATGTTTGTAAATGACTATACATCATTTTTAAACTTAGAAACATGTTACAAACTTGAATTTTGGTTGAAAATGGGTAAAGAAAAATCAAGAACCTGTATGTGCATTTTTTTAGATTTTATGTCATTTTTCTAGCTTTCTGTCGTTTTTCCTATGAAGGGGAAACATTGTGTTGTTTTTTCAAAACGGAGATTTAATAAAAATAGCAAATTTTAGTTTCAGGTGGGATTTGAACCCCTACCTAAGGGATACAAAAAGAAGGCCAAACCACGAGGACAAGGGTGGTTATTTAATAACTTATATTTCGAAAATAATAAATAGTTTTCTGTAAAAAGTTTAGAATTTCAAATAATTTTATCTTAATGAATATCAAACTTTTTAATTATTTTATTTCTAAATATTTTATAATCATTTTATTTATTTTAAAAATTCATTTAACATATTTCGTACCAAAATAAAATTTGTATAGTTTAATTTTATTGTTATTTTATAATTTACTAAAATTAAGTTAGAAAAGTGATATTCACAATTTTAGTACGTTAATGATTATGGCACACTAATAAAAATAAATTATAAATTGACATAATTAAAAATTAAGATTTAAGTTAAAGTACGATTATTGTACACATTTTAGGATAACGGCGTACTTGGAGTTTATGTGGTGACTTATGTAAGCTGAAAATTATCAGTGGATATTTGTAAAAAGGTGAAGATTCTATTACTCATCTTTTGCGAGGTTTTGATAAATTAAAATTTGTTGTTGTATGTTGCAAGACATGTATATGATATTTTGAATGCATATGATTATATCTATAACATAATAATGTGAAACTCGTCCTGTATTGTACAACGAGAAACATAATGATTTGACACACATGTTGTTGTAAGTTGAGAAGCATGGTTAGGAAAACTAACTCTATAAATAACGGATGAATATAGAGAAATGGTGAGACGTGAAGAAAGCAGCGGTTACGACATTGGGCACAAATACCCTAAAGGATAAAATAAAGGAAGGTGATGATGTTCCCTTGGGTCAAAAGTCCTAAAATGCACTATACAGGAATCAACTTAGTGAGGACTCGTGGCTTGATGTCCCCTCACCGAAACACCCTTAGAATGTTTGGAGGGTGATCTAGCTTGCCCACTTGGGTTTCGATGAGTTGAGTGAAACTCTATTGAATGTGGATACCTAGGAATAATGATGAATTGTAACAATTGTATATATGTATATATACATGAAACTTGGTAATGATGAACTATGGTATCTATGGAATATGATCATAATAAATCTCATAATTTGGATAATGATAAAAACTAACAAACCATGCAGGTTTAATGTGGTAGAGAATAAAACCTTAAAGTGAGTAATGGTTTTTCCTACTGAGCATGTTGTCGCTCATTCTCCTATATTTTCATCTTTTCAGGACTCACAGTGTGCGTGAGGTAGTGACAAGAAACATAGTTGAGGAAGTTATGTAGCTGTATTACGTTGGAATTGTTTCATTTATCAAAGAATGTCCTTCATGATATTGTAAGCATCGTTTGTTACTTTCTGTGACTATATTAAGATGTGTTGAGGGGTTGGAATGATGATGATAACGGTTTTATATTATTAAAATTTAAGATGTTACATTAAACTGTGGTTTATTTATTTGTTTATGTTTTTATTTTATTTTGAGAGTTTTTATTTAAGTCCCAGGCAAATTAATTTGATGTTTTATTTTTATTTTCTGATCTTCATTTTATTTATTAAAAACTGTTAACCCCTAACTTTAAGGGTGTTACAAAATTTTTGGTAACGGAGCCTAAGTTCGGTTAACCTAAAGAGTGTAGCACCACTTTAAAAATCTATTTTTGAAATGGTTTTGAAGTTGAATTTTTATTGTCATCATCAAAATGAATCTTCGGGTTGATTTATACAGTCTAGGAGGATGTAACATAGAAAGGCTCTAGAATGAAAGTATTAATGGTTATGTGGCAATGATAATTATATGGAATGAATTTATGCGTAAATTGATATTGAGAGATTCTTATAGATACAAGGAGTTAGGAACCTTTTATCTCGTGAAAAACAATAAGAAATATAAGGCTTGATTTGTTGATTTCAAAGTTTGTCATAGATATGCTAAATTCTTCGTAATTGATTAAGACCTAAGTAGTGATTATGTGTGGATTTGATGGAGTACATAAGTGTCAATAACTTTTCTTGAAAGTTCTATTTATTTGAGGAATATGAGATGAGTTAGGAATCCATGGTATTAAATCTTGAGTGAGATAAACGTTAGACTTTTGGTCTATTGAGACTATATAAAGGCAAGAATGCATGAATTTCGAAGTTGGAATATTTTCTTGCGTACATTGTATTTAAGTGTATCAATAAATCTTTATGAATAGATGCAATGTGAAAATGACCAATAGGAGTTTCCTTAGGTAAATCATAATACTTAAGGCACCTATAATAATTTTGGATAATTACAATGAAAGGTTTAACTTCTAGATGTTTAGATGTGAATCTTTTGCTTACCTGAGGTTTTGTTATATGAGGAAATTAAATATTGTATAAGTGGAATTGTGGGGATTTTAGATGTTCTTAAGTAATAACATCAAAAGTCTTTGTTCATTGATATGGTTTTTGTTGGAAGATGTAAATCGTATTGATTTCAAGGTTGGTCACATTCTAAACCCTTGGTAGTAATGATGATGAATCCATTAACAGATGTTGAATATCAAGGATAACATATGAGTATATGCATTGTTCAATAAAGCTTTGATTAAAACAAATTATTTGAGTTACAAGAGGATTTTGTTGTCATGGAATGATTTGGATAACATTTAGGAGGATTTTTTATTTTTATCAAATCGAGTTTTTTGTTTATTTTGGTCAATTCTATTTTAAGTGGGCTTCGAATTTGGGCTAAGATCTATGCAAATTGGATTTCAATTTCATGCTTGTTATTTAACTCGTTCTAAATATATTAAGGCCCGAAACAACACAACCCATTTCAGCTTAGAACATTTGGGCTTAGTTTAGATTTTAAAATCAGTTTGATCCACATTGTCTCTCATTTGTGGTCTCTACATATGTCATCTACAGTGGTTCAATCATTGTCTATATATACATCTATTGTGCATATTAGCCCATTTCTTAGAGCTCATACTCTCTCTCTTAATTTGTTATTCTCTCTCTAAATCGCAAATCCTTTTCTTTCTTTCTAGAACTTCTTCTTTCTCTCTAAAAGAAGAAGCAATTCTAGGTTCTGCAATTTACTGTCTCAATTTTTTCTTTCTATTTACTCTTGTTTCATCTCATCGTAGACCCAAAGTACCAACACCTGAAAAATTATTTTCCACCACTCTTCTAAAAGATTCTTAGAAAGAAATACAAGGCTAAGATCACTCAGTTGTGGATTCTTATGCATTTTGGCATCCTGTGTGATGTGAGAATGTTGATAGAGGGGAAGATCCATCCTAGTGACTTCAATCAAGATGTCGGTTTACCAGGAATAGGTACCAGTCGTAGTGCGATGAAAAGAAGAGCTCTTGCCATCGCTGTAACTTGTAACAAATGTGAAAGACAAAATTGTAACAGTAAATATACTTCACCTGGTTATATGTCTACGAATATAGAGGATAAAATAAGGTTTTGTAGGGATGGACTTTTAAAGGAGAACTTGGATAGCATCCATCCTTCTTTTCATGGTCATCCTAGTGGATATGTTCAAGGAGCTATTTTTAAACTCTAGTTCAAATTCCATGCAGAAAGACAATGCCTCAGGAATATGGTATTTTTAGATCCTGTTTGCCAAGCCATAAGAAAGATGGATGGGGAATAAGTCATCGCTCAATAAAGGTTGTTAAGTCTTTGTTGTTTGAAATCATTTCAATTAGTATTAAATAATCTATGACATTCTTTTATCAAAATATTTGCTTTTATGTCCAAAATAATTGCGGTTATTAGATTAATACAGTAAGTATTAGTGTCTTATTTGATTTATGGTTTTCTTTAATATATATACATAATAAAATATAGTATCTTGTCATACACATCGCATGCGGTACTGTAATATATTTGAAATTTTTGAAACTTATCCATATATTTCAAGATTTGTGTCTCAAATTTCAAAAGTTCTACAGTATTTTGTTGTTTATATTGATTTTCTAGATTTGGTGTACGTTTGTCAAAAGTTCTACAGTTGTGTTTGAGAATCTTCTGTCAAATTATTCTCAATTGACAAAAATTATACTGTTCGAGTCTAATCTTTTTCAAAAAAGTATATTAGATTTTCCATAATTGTCAATCGCTTTTTCTTACTTTCTAACCTATGCAATATTTGGTTTAAATCTTTGGATTATTTTTTCGTTACTTACTTATTTGTCTCTTTAGCCCTTTTGCATATCCCTCGCCTTTAAAATCTCATGTAAAACCCTGAGTGTAAATGGAGCAAACATAAAGCAATCACTCATGCAAACCAAATATGTCTACCTCCCAGTCCACCAAGAAAATAAAGAATGTCTGTGTCTTTTATAGTTCTAGTCTTGGAAAAGATAAAGCCTATGTAGAACTACAAAATACTTAGGGCAAGTCCTAGCATTCAGGAAGATTAACATAATCTATGAGAGTGGTAGTATGAAATGATGGAAAATATGATGCTAGCAGCTAGGTCTAGTGACGCCTCAACTATAGGGATTTAGCCTCATATTCTAGTTGAAGGAACCTTTATAAGGAAACCATAGGTAAGGAAAAAGTAGTCAGGAGCATCCCTAGAAATCTTAAAGCCATAATCAATAATTCTGATGCATTTATAGCATTACTCGGTGGTCTAGGTACCCTTGGGGAAATATTCATAGTTGCTTGTAAGCAATTATTGGGCTTTCATTCCAAACCCTTAAGACTATTGAATGTAAATGGTTTTTATGATGGTCTTTTGAAATTTCTAGATTATGCTGTGGAAGAAAACATCATTGTAGAATTGGAGAGACAAATCTTTGTTACTGCTTCAACATTTGAGGAATTGCTAGATAAGATGCAAATCATACATCTGGAATTCGACACTATAACATCCAAGCTTGAATGGGAAAGGGAAAGCTGGGAGCGGCTAATTGATTTGAACCTTCATCTATAATCTTTTGGTTTCACCCATGGCATGCATGTCTGTATTTCATGTGTCACAAATAACTGTTTCCCTATATTGTTGTTAAAACTTTTAGATTCATCAACCCTAATACTAGGATGGCTGTTGATACGGAGTACTTGATGCTCTCGAAACGCATCTCACTTGAGGTTCGATCTTTTGTTTATCGATGTTTTTGTATTCTATAAGCATGCATGATATGGATAGCTGGTATACAGAGTGCCTTGTACTCTCGAAATGTATCGGTATCATGTTTGTAATATGTAGTATTCTGTTAATGTTTTGTAGAAGACTAAAGTCAACTATAGGGATACTTCGTAGAAAATATGAGAGTGTTATGTGGGTGAAATGTTTGAGTGTCATGAAGGTAGATATTTAATGAAAAACCTGTCGAGTTGGCTATAATTATGAGATTCCCTCTAACATCTCCATGTATAAGTTTAATGCATGATTTTTAATAGAAGCGCTTATGTTATATATTTTATGATTATGTTTTAGTTTATTAGTTGGAATATAAAATTAATCATTTCTTGACTTTTCTTTACTTAGGAAGGAAAAATAATTCAAAGATGAAGTATGTAGAATTTCTCGAGCAATCTCTTGAATGTAATTGTAAATCATAGTCTAAGGATAGTGAAGGACTAGAAAATGGTATGATCAGCATGTTTATTCTCTGATCAAAATGTTAAACCATAATATAGTGTTATGAATTTGGAACAAATCAGAAATGCTTTTGTTGAAGTATTTAGTATTTAGAGTAAGGTTAATACTCCAAGCAACTGAAGGGAGATACAATAACTCACATTTAGGGACAAACAACATTGTCGGTTTAGAGTCAGAAGTAGATATCATAACAAAATTGTGATTTTTACTAGTATGATTAGATTTAAAATTTCGAGGATGAAATTTCCTTAAGGGGGTAGAACTGTAACACTTATTATTTTCCTAACGGGTATTATAGTAATTAAATTAATTATTAGTGTGTCAATTAAAATTTGTTTCATCTAAAATCTAATTCATCTTATTCATTTCTATCTATTTTTAAATTTTGTAAACATTTTTTATATCTATTTAGTATATTTATTGAAACACCCTTGGAACTTATAATTATTTACAAAAATGCCCTTTTGGCATTTTGTGTCTAAAAGTCTCTGGAGGAGACATTAAGCATCTAACACTCACCTACCTTGTCTCTTCCCCTCAATTATTCTTCTTTTTATTCAACTCCCTTCTCTCTTTCTTTCCTTTCAACGTCTCACTCCCTTGCCTTTCTTTTCTTTCTTCTTTCCTCTTTCTTTCTCTTACATCGACACTTCTCTCTCTTCCTTCCTCTGCATTTCTTTTATTTTCTCTCCTTTTCCAGATGAACAAGCAGAGGAAGACCAAAAGAAAACTCAAGTTATTCTATCATAAAATCTACAAACAACCTCTCACAAGCTCAAGAATCAAGGAAGATTTAAACGTTTTCAAGATAAAATCACAATTTTGAGCTAAGTTTTAAGGTTAAATTTCTAAAACTTTAACTTTAATTTTAAGTTGTATTTTGGTATGAAAATTTGTGAGAAATGTGTTTTTGATGTTTGTGAATAATTATACATCATTTTTAAGCTTAGAAACATGTTATTAACCTAAATCTTGATTGAGAATGGGTAAAGAACAATCAAGAACCTGTATGTGTATTTTTTCAGATTTTATGTGATTTTTTTGGCTTTCTGTCGTTTTTCTTATAAAAGGGAAACGATATGTTATTTTTTCAAAACAGAGATTTAATTAAAATAGAGGCAAATTTTAGCTTCAAGTGGGATTTGAACCCCCCAACTTAAGGATAAATAATGGAGGCCAAACTACGAGGACAAGGGTGGTTATTTAATAACTTATATTTGGAAAATAATAAATAGTTTTCTATAAAAAGTTTGTAATTTCAAATAATTTTATTTTAATGAATATCAAACTTTTTAATTATTTTATTTCTAAATATTTTATAATTGTGTTATTTATTTTAAAAATTCATTTAACATATTTCGTACCAAAATAAAATTTGAATATTTTAATTTTATTGTTATTTTATAATTTACTAAAATTAAGTTAGAAAAGTGATATTCATAATTTTAGTACGTTAATGATTATGACACACTAATAAAAATAAATGATAAATTGACATAATTAAAAATTAGGATTTAAGTTAAAGTATAATTATTTTACACGTTTTAGGATAACAACGTACTTGGAGTTTATATGGTGAATTGTGTAAGCTAAAAACAATCATTGGATATTTGTAAAGAGGTAGGGATTCTATTACTAATCTTTTGCGAGGTTTTGATAAATTAAAATTTGTTATTGTATGTTGCAAGATATGTATATGATATTTTGAATGCATATGATTATATCTATAACATAATGATGTGGAACTCATCTTGTATTGTACAGCGAGGAACATAATGATTTGACATATATTGTTGTAAATTGAGAAGATGATTAAGAAAACTAACTCTATAAATAACGGATGAATATAAAGAAATGATGAGACATGAAAAAGGCGACGGTTACGTCATTAGACACGAATACCCTAAAGGGTAAAATAGGGGGGAGGTGATGACGTTTCCTTGGGTCAAAAGTCCTAAAACACACTATACAGGAATCGACTTGGTGAGGACTTGTGGCTTGATGTCCCCTCACCAGAACACCCTTGGAATGTTTAGAGGGTGATCAAGGGTGCCCACTTGGATTTCGATGAGTTGTGTGATACTCTATTGAATATAGATACCTAGGAATAATGATAAATTATAACAATTCTCATCCTCATACTCATTCCTATAGAGAACACAATTATTTTCACAAGCATGAATTTTCTCATAATCCATTCCCAAAGTGCTCAAAGTCTTTTTAGCCTCATACATACTAGTTAATAATTTATTATCCTCTGGTAGAAGCCTTCCTAAAAATTTCAATAGCTTTATGAAACTAGAATTTGACTACCCACCCGATGCTTTCAAATTCCATAATCCAACAAAAGTAGACAATTTAGTGAAATTGGTACACCCTTCATACACAGATGTCTCTACATCATTCATTATTATCTCAAATAAATCTAGATGGTACACAAAGTGTTCTTCTAAATCATTAACCATGTCAACCATATTGTCTTGATCAACCATATTATCCTACAGAATAGCTTGCTTTTCTTTACTTAGTAAAATTGGATTGAAATTAGACTCGCTATGAAAATACTATGTTTGATAACTACTTATAATTCCATTTCAAAAGAGATGTCCTCTAACAGTTGGAGTTAGATGCAATCTATGGTTTCTACATTGAACATAAGGACACCAAATTTTATCACCATTTGCATGACTTTTGGCAAAATCCAAGAACTCTTCCGCACCATTCACATGCTCTCTAGACAATCAAAAATCCCACATCCATTTCCTATCTATTTTGCAATTCCTAAAATTGAAATAATAAATAAAAAAATATTCAATTAAAATTAATTTCACAATTTATATATATACCCACCTATATATATTTTAATTAATCATCAAACAAAGACATCACCCATTATAAAACAAGTTACACATACTCATTATAAAACAAAGAAATCATACACATGATCCACAATACAAATTTCACAGAATAAACAACAAAATCAATAACTATTTATCAATTTTGGATTAATTATACAACACAATTAGCAACAATTTATCAATTTTTGACAAAAACTTACAATTAAGGCGAAGATTAAGGAGTGTGGAGGCGGAGAGAGATAGCAGCAGTTGATTCAGATAGGTCTGTGTTTGTATTTGAGAAGTAAGTTTTTGAATTGTGTCTGAATGTCGAGGTGGGAAAAAGGGGTTTTAAGTAAGCTACCATGACAGTTTTGTTAAAAAACCATCGTGGTAGCTACAAAAGCATTCCACAACAGTTTTGTAAAAAACCATCGTGGTAACCTACCTATTTCATGACGATTTGGTTTTTTAAAAAACCGTCGTGGTAGCTTACCTATTCCACCATGGTTTTTTAAAAAATCATCATAAAATAGGTAGGCTACCACAATGGTTTTTTGAAAAATCATCGTGGTAGCTAAAGCTCCATTCTACGACGGTTTCGTCTTTGCAGGCGTAACTCGCCTTGTCTTTTTCTCCTTACCACGACTGTTTTTGAGAAACGGTCTTTAAATAAAGGTCGTATAATCAAAAATTTCTTGTAGTGATCTCCTCATAGGAGATCAAGGCCATCATAAGAGCCTACAATATAAAGATGAACGTTAGAGGGCATGGGTAATATAATTAAACCAAAAGAGGAGAGTTGAAGAAAAGGTGCCTTACTTTGACTTGACAATAGATCTACTCCATGTGGAGCTCAAGAATAGGAGACTTCTCCATAGTAGCCCAATCCTTGTCAAAAAGAAACTCATAATTGCTTGGAAGGCTAGGCTAAATTGCGAAGGAATTTATACCATACTTTAGATTTGGGTGTCCAAAACATAGTCCATGATGAAGTTAGGGTCTCTAATTTGGCCCCAGGCAATAGTTATAAGGGTTTATCTAGAGGTAGGAAAGGAAGATCGGGAGCCTTGATGATGATCCCTTGTCTTGACACCTACTGGACGAGGAGTCATCATCCACTCATTGTTTCCTAGTAGGAGGAGTATGATCTTGCTCCTTGTCTTTCCTTGGGGGCTTCTTGGAAAGATCTCCAACCCTAAATGAGCAACCCCCAGCTGTAGACTGTTTTTTCTACATCTATGAGGGAAGCTTGAGGTTTAATTTTTCTACAAAATAAGAAAGGATGGTTAGTAGAACTTAGAACCTGCAAAAAATATAGGCCAGTAAAATAAATTTGATGGTCTTAAGATATCTCTACCCTTTTTTGTTCACTCTGTGAGGAAGTCTCTCAAAATAACCCAAGTAGGGGTGGGATGGTCAATGAGGAGGCCAAAAGCTCTCATATTCTCTACTGTTAATTTATTGATGACTTTTTTTTACTCTTCTGGAAGGTCGGCAATATGCCTAAGATGTGATTTTTAACCCCCTTAATAAGATGGGGTGCTTTAAAAGTTCTAAAATTGAAGAAGGGGGCTAGTGAAAATCCAAAAATTTAGTGAGCAATCCAACTTAAAAGAAATGATGCTTACTGGAGGTGCGCCATTGAGACTCGATCGTGTATTTTTTCTCTTCATCCTCGGGATGTGTGTTAAAGTCATTCTTGAGCATGAGAACATCTTTTTCCAATCATGATTTGAAGATGGAAGCTTCAAGATGATTGATGGCACCTTATCCTTAGCTTGGCTATAAGCACAAACATAATAATAACCTGGTTGTTTTGGTACTTAGCTAATGCAATAGCAGTATATAAATTCATCTAGGTGAAGAGGGCCTTTGAAGTGGATATACAATAATATCTATATGCATGAAAAAATGTACCAAAAATTTAGAGTTAGATGCGTGGGCAACATTTCAAGCTTACTACAAAGCCTCTTCACAAAAGAATGGAGAGGAAAAGTCTGGTCAGCCATGATGTATCTGTTGTACATGGTGAGACATCCCGAAGGAGCGGTATCAGCTCATTGGTGCTCATTTAGAAGAATGAACTCAAAGTATCGACCATCGATATGTCCTTTCGAGAATGCCCTATAGATGTTGTGGGATCGAAAGTGGGATTTGGTCATCCTCACCCTATCTAATAAAATCTCTTCACTAAACACAACCAGTGGTTCGTCTTCTAAAGTAGCTGCCCTATAAGATGTTGATTTCTAGTAGTTGGGATCAATTACGGTTTGGCGAGGATACTTAGGGTCTAGAATAATGATGGATATGGGGATAGGAACACTATCCACCATCTCGTCTATGCTATCTGTTCAAGGGACCGTGTCAAAGTTATTAATGTCCCTGAAAATAGCGTTGTCGTCTAAAGTATTAGACATGTATGCCCTAAGGAGTAACAATGTAATGAGTTTTGAAGACATTTTTATCAATAAAGAATTCATTTATTATTTATATACCAAATCTTGTCCTCTTTACGTTCATATTTGTTGAATGTATGATAAGTAAACAATAGTCTGAGACTGTCGGTCTAAACCTTTAAGAATTGGGCATATGATGAACAGATTATGCAGAAGACACGATTCTTAAGGTGACG